>PTEX01000043.1:4983303-5046122 GCA_003342815.1 Eudromia elegans
TGCTCGAGGAGGAGATCTGCGAGCTCAACAGCTGCCTCAAGGAGCTCGAGCTGCTGGCGCTCATCGGCAACAGCTTCAAGCCGCAGCAGCGTGCGTGGCGCCGAGCAGCCCCTCTGCCCGAGCCCCGGCAGCGCTGGCGGCAGCGCTAACGGCGCCTCTGTTTCGCCCCGTTTAGATAACCTCCTGAAGGCGCTGGTGGAGGAAAAGATAGAGGAGCTCAGGGCGCGGCAGAGGCTAAGGCAGCAGCGGGCAACCTGAGGAGGAGCGGCCGGCTCCATGCCAGCGCGGCCCTGCAGAGTATTTTATGGGATCTCCCGCGGTATTTTCCTACCCGGCGCGTGCCGTTGTGTAATAGAGAATGTTTTCCTGTTGGCCGCGTGGAGTGTTCTTTCTCCGGCGCGAGCTCCTCCGCATGGCCGCGTCCTCGGGGCGGCTGGGCCGCGCGGGCCAGGGCAGCGCCAGGGCAGCCTGAGACGGAGCGAGGGCAGGCCGAGAGCGCCGCCAACGCCGCGACGCCCCAGAAACACAGAGTAAGCTTCAGGAAAGCAGCTCCCGTGTCTGCTCCAAAACACGCTACAAACCGCCCAGCTCCAGAGTGCGGCTACCCTGTAACAAAGCAGTGGTAAAGCAGGGGCTGAAACCCGGGGCGGTTGTTGGACTCACGGTATCCAACTGTGTTCGGAAGGAATCTCCTTTGAAAAAAAAATGGACACAGTTAATGGCAGGTTAAAGATATGGAGAAATCCGCCACATAATTAAAAAAAAGGGGGAAAAATCTTTTATGGTGTCCGGAATATAATGAGAAGAAATAATCAGGGTCATCTACTTACCGTAACATTTTGGGTCGGTAAGCCAGAATTGCTTTTTCAGATTCATCAGCAGTAGGTGGCAGTAGGACGTTGTGGCATAAAGCAACCCTGAAGCTTATTTTTGCAAACAACCATTCAAAACAAGTAGTAATTTAACCTCTTTTATATAGCGTTAAAGCTGCTCGACTGTGAAGCATTTTAGCACGATACAACATCAAAATCTTATTTCCTCACACTGTTTATTACAGCATCCACTCAATGTATTATTCTTTCCAGCCAGATTTCAATCAATCCTACAGAGAATTTATATTAAAACAAATAATAATCATTTTATAACTCCCATTTTTCAACTGCCAACTGTAGTAGATTGCATTCTCTCAGAGCAGCAAGGAAATCTTAAGCAGAATCCTGCCATCCACGAGTGCCGTCGTGATTCGGGTGTCCCTGCCAACAGGACAACTCACGTGTTAATCTGCTAGCGATCACACTTCTCACCGAAGCACACCACTAAATACCAGACTGCTCCTTTCTGCATGCAGGGACTGCATCCAATGCAAGCGCTTTTCCAGCAGCGTTGGGAGCCTGTGCCAGGGAGCAGGGAGACAGTGAGGGCAAAGACACAAAAGGAGGATTTTCCCTCCTTATTATCACTGATCCCACTTCAACTTTTATCAACTCTTGCATTTTGCCTACAGCCATGATCAGCCATTATTCACTCGGGTTTTGTTGGATCTACATGGAAAAAATATTTAATGTCACTGCATGAAATAAAACACTATTTTAAATTTGAAATATTTATACATTTGTATGAAGTTGAGAACAAAGTAATTAGCTTCTGTTCACAATTGGGCAAACAACCCATTAAACATAAACATGACAGATGTCATTTGGCTATGAAAATTCCTATACTTTTCTTTATCTAAGCCCTAAAAAAATTTAATAAAAAGTGTTCCTTTTCTTTTTTCCTTCATAGTATTTCTATTAAATATACCTTGCACACAGTTTAAGGAGGACCCTTAGACTAATATGAAGAGAATCCTCCCAGGCTCTGTATCATAGAAGGCAATATAAAAAGTAACTCTGTGGCAAGTGTTTTTTTCCTGCTCACAGAGTTGAGTGTAGATAAAGGCAAGCCAAAGAATAAAACCTCAAGCTTACATGCACAAAATCTCCCACGCTCATAACTCAGAAAGAGAACAAGACATTAATGTGACTATTTTTATACTGTTTTAACAAATAAGAAAATCAAAATACCTTGAGTTGATTCCAAGAATTTCACTTCAAGTCTTAGTCCTACCATAGTGTAAGTCCAGGATTTCTTGGCATCCATCCACTGCTAGAATAGAAGGTTTCACACTTACTATTCTACAGCAGTCACTTGGCTTTTTAGATCTGGCAAATCTCTGGCAGAGACTGCTGGATTTTGCTGCTTTGCATGACAAAATAGTTATTATTTTAACACGTAAGCTGTCTGCTAATGCAGGACCTAGAAGCCTTACTGGATGTTTGATCGAGAAGGTATTATTTGATTTTTGGCTACATCGTTTTAAAAACCTGTGCCTAAACTGCGTTGCTGCCACGCCGCGCTGGGTGGCTGTAGCTCTTGCATGTGCTCGTGCTCAGCGCCATGCGAAGGGCAGGTGTGTTGCACGCTGCAGCCTTGTCCACTCCTGGGCCCTGCTGAAACCCCTGTCCCACTTCCTAGCACAAGTTTTGTTGGACAACAGGAACCTCCAGGCACACAGTTTTTTCATCACTTTTCTAACCTGGGGCACTGCAGAATGGTTTTGATGGGGAACCTCAGTTCCTGATAAAAGACAGTGTCATTTTATAAGTGCCAGCCCCTATGCACGTGCTGCCAAGTGAGCAGCCCTGCAGAGCTTGGTAAACTCTCGCTTCTTCCACTGCATTTTTCAGAGCAGCTAACAGTATTAATAAACTAGCTTTTTTTTTCCCTCTGGTATACTGAAGTATATATAAGATGATATACAACTTGTGGTTTACTGAAAGAGATTCTCTCTTTCCTAGATGAGACATCGTGCACCCCTTCCCAAGCACCCTGCGAGGACCCACGCTGAGGCCCTGGCAACACGTTCACCGTGCCGCTCTCCAGCGGTGCTCCGCAGAGATGAGGCTTGACCTAGGAGAAGCAACGGAAGCACTACGTGATATACTTCTTGTGACAGCACTGACTGTTATCCTACACAAACAGTGGTCACCAGCAACCAGAAGAACGCATCTGTCCAAGCAAAGCTGCTTTAACGCAGCAGTTTCCCAGTAGCTAGGAGTTACCACCTAACAGAGGATCTATGGCTTCCAAACTGTTTTGGTACTCCTGACCTGTTAATATTCTTCATGCCTTGCTTGACCTCTGCCCAGCCAATTTCACGTCAATGAGATATGTGACGGCGCTGAGAATTGGCTGCATCCGAGGAACGCAAGGTCAAAACTGCAACTGACCTGCCATGTCCCCAGAACTACTCAATCGTGGCCAGGCTGCACAAGGTTACTCAGGTGAAATGAATTCTTGTGCTAGCTCAAAATATTATTGCCCTTCCAAGCTCCCTTACACTTTTGAAGCAGGCATTTAGATCTTAAACATTTACCAAAAAAAAAAAAAAAAAAAAAACCATTAAAACCTAACTCATTCTTTATAGTTAAGACACCTAAAAATGGAATGTCAAGCTGCAAATTAAGTTAACTTTGCAAGTGTCTTCCCTTGAGCAAGACAGAGGCCTCATCTGAGTTTTACCATGGAATCCAATGCTTTTCCATGCACTTTTGTTTTTTATCTCACATTTCCAAGTTAGTCTGAAAAAGAAAAAAATCATTACATGAGATAACGTCTTCACTTCTATACAGAATTTACATGCGCTTCTATCAGGTCCTACTCATAATATTATTAGCTACAAACATTGTTCATTTTTCTGCACTGAGCGTTAGGGCCTCTCACATACCAAGCTAATAAGTTTTTCTAAAAAACTGAGAGTCAAAGAGTACCTTTTAACCAAGTTATTGTTCTACTAAGGTCAATGCAACAGCACACACAGCGTACCTACAGAAAGCAGTTGTTACACACGTACTGAGAAGTGATCTCACGGGAGCTTCACTTGCAGATGTTTCTACAAATGATTTACAGATCTCAAGACGAACATCGATCAGAACATTGGCCATTTTTGTACACAAAAAATAGCATTTCCCCATTAGCATTTTACAACATTTCAAAAAAAACAGAGGAATTCACTAGAAATCCCTTAATGACTAAGTCATTGTCAGTAAAAATAGCAAAATGATATTGTACCAAGGTCATAACTTTAACCGGGTATATTTTCTTCTTTGAAATAAATATTGAAAAACTCTATTGTAATTGTAGCCATACAAAATTTTATTATATTACAAATTATTTGTACACTATATTATCACTTTATCATTGCTTTGTGCTCAGACAGTATAAATAGTACAGCATGATTTCTCTCCCAGGAATGTCCTTACCATATATTGATATAAAGTTGCTTTGTACTCCAAAGGAAACCATAGAAACATATTACAAACAAGATAAAAAGCCATTATGAATGAAGAATGTAAAACATCTTTGTGAATAAAGTGCACCACAATGCTTTCGGAGTCGTGTGTCAAGGAATATTCAGTAGACTGCACATACTCAATACAAGACCAAACCAAAATAACTTTGAAAGCCTAACAGGTCTTACTCAGTTGTATGCAGAGTACTTTGTTTAACTATACTGAAATGCTTTGTCTTTCTAAAAGGCTATTTTTCTCCATGATCATTTTGTTTGTATGTAGGTATTCAATACGTGTACATACACCCGAATTCCAAATTTTTTCATTTGCCGTATGGCAAGATCTATGCTTGGCTTTGCCCCTATGTGGAACTACACTTACATTTGAGAGGGGCACAGACATAGAAGCCGAGCTAAATGTCCCCAGGATGCAGCTGAGGTCTGGCAGGCCACAGCTCCCGTCACTCCTAGGGAACACATCGTAACTGTCCATCCCCAGCCATACGGCTTCAGCACGTCCAGCCCGGCTGCTGCTTCCACGTGTGCAGCTTTAGGGCAATTCTGCAAATCTTGGCTCTAAGACTCAGAAATTTCTTTCACGAGACATTTCATTCCCACTGCATAGAAGGGCATATCTACATGCAAAATTTCACTGGATTAGCTAGATGAATCACTCAAAAATTGAGGTAATAAAGCAGATGCAAAATGTGGCTGGTACAAATTAACATAAATTTCACTTACCAAGTTATCTTTAATTGGGTATGAAGCAGATTAGGCTACTTAAAAATAAGCCAGTCAGATTTTATCTGCACTGGCATTACAGTAATTTAAAGAAACTGATTGAGAAATAAGCACACTAATGTTCAAGTGATTCTAGTGGAACTTGCATAAATAGAAGAAACCTAATGGAGAATCTCAGCCTTGTTTTCAGGGAGTTCAGTGCCCACCTACGCCAAACAGAATTCTTCTACTTAGGGAAAGCAGCAGAGTTTGGCTCACTATTTTTCAAATGAATCTTTTTTTAAATGGGATATTTTAGGTAGCTTTTAATTTAACACAAAAAGACATTTGGATGTATTGTGTTACACTGACAGAGTAGTATTAATTAGATGACAGGTAACTGAGACAGCAGTCTGTCCTTAGTAGACTCCTATCCATATGAAAGATTGAGTTTCTTTGGTGGGTTGTTCTCCAAGTCACCCAAATGTGTATTTGTGTACTCCAGGCATGTTGATATTGATCCATAAAATTCCTAGCTTTTTTTTTTTCTTTTTTTTTGCTTTTTGCTGTTACCTTACGGAAATTTTCTGACTTTATCAGACTAGTCACTTATATAAATATACAGCATATATATACATAGAGATTACAAAAATACAATTTATTTATATCTGATTTTTTAAATAATAAAAACGAAATTTCACATTTGTTTAAAGATCAGCTAGAATTCCAAAAGCTTTTATAATATTTAAGGTCTTGGAGCAGAAGATATCCGTATATTCTAGGATAACTATGCTTCACAATTTCAAACAGGATTCATAATATAACATTGAGGGGAAAAAAATAGCTCTGTTTTAGAAGTTTGTGCTTCATCAATTTCTTCTCTCTCCCCTATTCTAGTCTTTTCTATCCTTCTCCTCTCATTTTTTTCTGATGAGCAAAAAGCTAAACCAAGTTCCCTTTCTCACCTCAGTAAAGACCAAACAAACTCAGGAAAATGAAAAGATCAGTCAAAATAGCATAAGCAATTGGTGCTAATTAAATAACCTACTATGATGAAGGACATTACCCTTAATTCAGCTGACATCAAACATGCCCCACACAAAGTATTTGATACCAACTTCAGTTCACAAAGCTAATTGCTGAAGGAACTGAACACAAGTTCTCGTGATCTTGGACTACTTTAACTGCAAAAGCTAAATTATTGTCCCATTCAGTTGCTGAGATTTTCTTTTTGGGTTGGATTCACACAACAGTGCAGTTTAAGAGTTTCTGACCTTATTCTTGTTTAGTGTAAAGTCAGCATAGTTTCAGGAAATACTCTCTTTCTCACGGAACATTAGTAATTTTGTTAATCCATGTAACTATTCACTTATTTACACGTTAGTATAACAGCGATGTCCCCTACATTCAGAAACTGCACAAACTGCATGATCTAGAGGTGTCTTTTCCATGGTCCAGTGTAATCAAAATCAACTGCAGCTTCGTGTAGCACTTTCTGGCATCACTTTACTAGATATAATAGTTTAAGAAAGAGGAAAAAGCACTGTGTTAAACAGATTTCTTGTAGGAGCAGGTATATTCATTATCCCATGTCAGAAAGACTTGCTCAAAGGTCTCAAGTTCACCAGCTTTGCATGCATTCAGAACGAAAAGCCTGAATAAAGGGCAAACACAAATCACCATTTTTCTTTTCTCCTGCAAGATTTTAGCAGCAGTTTTCTTTGCTACTTCTCTGTGCATTGTGTTCTCTCACACTGAAAATATCTCCTTCGTGACTCATCCGTGGCATTTATGGACAAGGTGGCCACCAATTACTGAACTATCATGAACCCTCTTCACAGTCTTCTCTTCTTTCACTTCTTTGTACTGTTATCAGGGTGAGGAGAACTGGGGATATTTACAAGACATTTATTATTATTACTTACTCATTTCAGATTCTCTTGGTTTGGATGTGTCTTGCATTGCTGAAACCAGCATTCCTCAAAGAGTGTCCTGCAGCAAACACCTAATACGAGCATTACCACACCTACTGTGACCCTTGGCTTCACCATACTAATGTTTGCTCTTCTTTAATGAAAGAAATGGAGCATTGACATGCAGAAGCTGTTTCCAGCAGTCCTCCTTTTGGGCCTGCAGATGAAATATTGCGTGGCACAGACATACTTAGAAGCATCTCAGGTGATGACAGGTCACTGCACAAGAGCCCGCTGACAACCAGTTGCATATGATCAGTTGTATCATATTAAACAGTTATCTGGCAGCATTTCCTTAGCTGGCAAGCACAACACTTGTCTTCAGAGTCCCACTGCTCCATTTCATCATATTGATTTTTCAGAATGAGAAAAATGCCATCACTTTGGCACAAGTCACAGATAAGTTCGTAGCTGAAAATTGAAGGACTCAACTTTCCCATGAGTCCCGTACTATGAGTTACATGATACAAACACTGCCACAAAAGATATTAGACCTGGAACTCAAACATGTCTGTTTGCTTCTTGGCCAGCTTAGCAACTTCCTCTCTTATCGCCTTTACTAGGGCAGCCGTAGAAATGTTGGTGAGCGGAGCATCGGCAGGGTCGTTCTCGGCCAAGCTCTGCTGTGAGGCCGCGGCGGAGGGCAAAGGCGCTTGCTCCAGGCTGGGGTGCATGGCTGACGACGGGCTGTACTGGCGGGGCAGCCGCGCGGGCGAGCCGGGCGGGTAGCGGGGCCGCGGGTAGGCCTCTATGTAGCCGGGGAGGGGAACCTGCAGGGCAGGGCAAGCACACAGAACGGGAGACGCGTCAGGCTTGCGGCCGGCAACACGCACCTCCGTGCAGCATCCACTTCAACAGAGAGGGCCGTATGAGGGGCAAGGAACTCGCGCGTGCCGAAGCACGTTTCGGAACGTGCCTTCTGTGCATGGATGTCCTGGGCCCTCGCCCACCCAAACTGTGCTAGCAAACACAGCTTGCACAGAAAATATGGCCCGTCCTAAAGTCAAAGGGATGAGGTGTCTCCAAAAGTCTGTCCTGTCCTACCAAAACAGAAATTTCTCTAACTTTTAGCACACCAAATAAAAACAATTATATTCACGTTTTACAAAAGCCTAGAAGTGCATCTCTACAGCTCTTCCTTTCAAACCTCGCTTTGCATTGTTACTGTAGACAAGCTGTAGCGTATCACTACGACAGGGTAATTTCTCCATGCAGAAGGGTTTACTAAGATCAATTACTTACTCTAATCCATTCATATTAAAAATAAGTTCAACATTACTTTTTTTATGAATTGGCTTACTTAGAATACTACACTTATGCGAGACAACAGATAAACTACGACTATGTTGAAGCACTAAAGCATTAACTGCATAATCCTTGTTACTTAAAATGGAGAAACACATATTTAGCCCTTATTTCAGCATGTAATTCAGGTGCCCAGACAGACCCTTCACCTAATTCTGGATTTCAGCCTAAGATTTCAGATTTCTCAGGAGAATATGGGACCTCAGCATGGGTTTTGGAACAAGTTTGGAAGGGGGTACCTACATTTTGCTGAAATCTCATGTTGGTTCTGGCCCTATGAAAGCTCAGCAATCCCTCAGGTGCCTTTCAAACTCGCGCCACTTCAGGCATTAAGAACCTATGAATATCTGATCACTACAGATCAGGTCACCAGGCACGATCTGTGTGATATTGCATATATGTGCAGTGATGCACTGAATGCCAAATAGATTCAGTACAGCACAATGATGCATACACAGGATCTAGCCATGACAGCCCAGCGACAACTAAAGAGGGCCACTCGTGTAGTTTATAATTGATCATTCAAAAAAAAAAAAAAATTAAGTAGTGCCAACATTGAACAAACCACTAGAGGCCACCGTGGTACTGCTTTTACTGAGCAGAAGCTGGTGGTTTTGGAAAAAAAAATAAAAGCAGCAGCTTTGGTTGACACACTTCCCTTCTTCCACAAAGCCAAGTGTTTCAACACTCACCTTTTGATTGAGGAAATACTACTATACAGTATACTTAGCTTACAAGATAACTCTCTGTTGCTAGATCTCCTGTTTCACATATTTATCTGGTGTTTTAGTTGCAGTCCACTTAATGGGTACACATGAAATCTCAGCTTTCATCTTCTAGAAATTAGATTTCTATTTCTACTAATTGCCAGGAGAACCCTGGGGACATTTTCCAGCTATAATTTGAAGGTTCAGACACTAGAAAGCGAGCAAAAACTCAAACTCACTAAATCATGGCAGGGCTGAGAGCCTGGATAACAAGTTCTGATTTAAAGCTCAGTAAAGATAAGTGAAGCTAAAAGGAATCTCTTTTTTTTGCCTTTTGATTTCAACATTGTCACATTTATCTTTGGGAAACCCTTTTTGTCCCGTCTCCATCCCCACACACGGAGAACACGAAGGACTTGGCTACTAGTACTACCTGCTCTTCCCAGTACTTTCCTGGAGATTTCCTGGAGAAAGGGTTACGTTTTCCCTGTTCTTAAGGAAGGAATGAACTAGAGGCTGGAGACCTGCTTTCCAGCTTTACTCATTGCTAGACTCCAGTTTTGATAAGTGATATTGGGCTCTTATTTCACAGAGCTGCAGATAGGGAGCTCAGATACAAACCAGAAAAGGAATAAAGACAAAATACTTTCCCTATTACTTTTTTCAATGTCTCCTTCTCAATAAAAGAGTTCAATATGATATGACGGGCCTTCTGGATTTAAAATGTTTTTAATCATATTTTGAAGGGCAGTTCTGTTCCAGGAAGTCAATCTGCAAAACCACCTCACAACTCTCCAGATATCAGGGGTATTTACAAGGGTGAAATATGAAAATCTCCTCTTTTGTTCTTTTCTGTTTGTTTTAACTGGCAGTTCACCCTGCAAATTCAGACTTACACCTGAGAGCCAGACTTTCTCTTTACATCTCTTTACATTTCTCTTTACATCTCAAACATCAGGACCAGTAATAAAGACTGGAAAACAATTTCCTCAGGAATATTTATGTGACCTTTTTATTTCTCACTGAGCTGCTGAAAGCCAACTATAAAACTCAAACAGCAATTCACTACCATATTCTCTTGACGATATACATACAGAAGTAGAATCCATCTCCCAGTTTATGCAAAAAATAGAATCCATCTCCCCATTTGCTGCGCTAAATTGGTTCTGCACAAATACCAGAAGTGAGCTCAAGCAGCATACGTGATTTGTTTTTTTTCAAACAGCATTAAAGGTACTTGGGAAAACAAGTCCTAAATTTTAGAAATTGTTTCAAACACAATAAGCTATTTCAATTTATGAAAGGTCTTAGTTTTATTTCTTTCAAATGCAGGTGTGTTCCAAATGAAAAATGAGAATTGTTCTTGCCTAGGATTGTACATTTAATTACTTAATTTGTGATCTGTCACCAGCCTCCACGTAGCTAGAGAAGCAAAGATACTCACGGAGTCTGCCCACTGCCCTGCTAACTCGCTCTCTCCAGCATAGGGCATCCAGGCTTGGTTCCTGTAGGCTGGGGGCGGTGTGGGGATAAAATAGCCTGTAAAGCCAGGTCGGTTGGCTGCTGGGATGGCAAACACTGCTGGCACTGTATTTCCTATGAAGAAATAGAGGAGATATTAACAACTAATATTTACAGCTGTAACTTAGAGGATCGTTATGTAATGAACGTGAAATAACTGATCTGAGAGTTCCAACCGCAGGTTATCACAGACTCAGTTTATCCAGCAGCACTAACTTAGGAAAAACAAAGCACAAAACTACAAAAATGAAGAGTGAGCAACGTACCTAAAAAGCTGTCATCTCAACCACCCCATCAAAAACCTTCAACACTTCCAAACAAACTATCAACACTCTACCTGTTCAATTCTTTTCTTGGGACCAGTCTATGACTTCAGTAAACTATGTAGCTATGACTTAAAGAAAATTCACCAAGGAAAGTTGACACCAGATCTACTTTACCATGCCTTCATCGAGATGTTGGCTATAGGGATCTGCAGGAAATCTTCTACTAAAATTTCCCTATCATACCCAAAGAAGAGTGGAAGAAACAATTTTAAGTGAGTTAGCAAGGCTGGAGATGTGTATTCCTCAGACACATACAGAGGAGAAAGGGCTGCTCCTGCGATGGGTGGTGCTTCTACACCAAAATGTGCCTGTAAAATCCTCACAGCGAAATATGCTGCATTTAAGAAGGGAGTAGTTATTTGTATATCATCTTCAGTTGCCCCGGAAAGAAACACAGAATACTGTCTTCTCCAAATAATCATCTGCATTTACTCTAGCCTATGCTTTTACTCGTAGGCAGTACAAATCTGTGAGCTTCTCAAAGCTGCAAGTTGACTCTGAGCTATATTTTTTTCACCTGAGTGAAAAGCTGACTGATCAAGTGGACCAACAGACACTGGAGCTCTGGAACCAGGGGTGAAAGATGCCTGATCATGATGTTGGGCCTGATCTACCCCACTGGACTCAGGTATTCTCACTTTGCTGCCAATATCCGATGTAGACCTGCAGAAACAAATAAACAAAGTTTTTTCATTCTGACTGACAGATGAGATTTGCAGCCGCACGTGAGGCTGTCAGCTACAGCATTATGAGTCTGCTAGGAAGGAATTGGCTGGTTCTGCTGTCATAGGACAGAATTTTGGAAAACGTAAGTGAACAACTTCTTCAGCTTTGCCACTACTTTGTCAAAGTTACTACAGCTTCACGGAGCCTTTGCTTAAGGCAAACAAATGCAACATAGGACAAAAAAATCAGAGCATAATGACAGTCCATCAACTCAAGAGAGCAGGTGATACCATGTTAGTATATTACATTAGTAAATGGCATCACAAAGGACAAGACTATTATGGTGAGTAATGTTACCTGCATTTGTTAAGCAGTCCTGTTCTTTAAAGAGTGGGTCCCAGCTGCTTTAGAGCTCACATGTAGTAGGTAAAGGAGAGTACACCAACAGTGTCCATACCCTGAATACTCACAGAGTTAGGGTGTCATTGGCCGCCACTCAGAGTGGAAGTTTCATTTAGTTTCAGTATCCAGAGCAACTCTCAGCAGGTCTGCAGTGTCTTAGGGTTACAAATAGCACCAGGCAGGAAAAAATTGCACAATGCTGAAGGCTAAATGAGTTCACCCACCAGAGAAGGGTGAAAATTGCATATTATAGATTGCCTTACTGTGTGAAGGAGCAAAATGCATACACTGATGTAAAGCAATCAGTCTTTCACGTGCCTTTGGCTTCAGAACACAAACAAGAAATATCTGAAAGCTAGGCAGAAATCCCTGTACCTACAGTCCTGAAAAACATCTTACAGTTCATCTACAGCACGGTGTGAGTCCTTTGAGTACAGAGAGACGGGGCAGTAAGAGTGGGATTTATCCACCACATAGCTGCAGTATGATACACCATCATGCATTGTCAGAGTCGAGGCAAAGCAGGATTTAAAAAAAAAAGAGCTTGGATTTCCTAATTTTACTGACATTGACCAGTTAATAGGAGAAACTGTTCTTATTTCTTTCTTCTTCCTGTTAAAATAAACTAAAAATACCATGTTTCTGATTTCATGAATGTCTCCTTTTATGAAGGAGATTATTAGTAGCTGCCACTTCAGACCTTGCCACAAGTATAGAGATTTTAGAACGGTAAAACAGTCCAAACCTACAATAAATCAACGAATAAATACCTCCTGAGAGAGGCAACAGCCACAGGACCTGTTCTGGGAGGGACAGGGGGTGGAGGAGAACCCATCACCATCTCAGGAAGCTGAGAAAACCTGTAAGCCTGTGAGAGAGAAACAAATGAGATGTTTTGAAACATCAGTAGATGCCATTCAAATTAAAAACCAAGAGAACCTCAGAAATGCAATACCTGCTTTGTGCACTGGCTAACAAGAATTTAACTTTTGGTGGCATCAATAGTAACAGCATTTTATTTGAGAATTACGCCACTTCAGTGATTTTAGAATGTGGAAGAAAGCACGAACTAATGAGTGCACAGAGCCAAGACAAAGTCCAGTTAAAGGAAAACACTCTGACACACTAGCAACCTAGCTGCAAAAGTGCATCTTTTACAGCTACATAAGACAACAGTTGCCTTGGATCCACAGGCAAAAAGCCGTGTTTTTACTATCTCCTAAACCGAAATGTTTTAAAGATTCAGTACATGTGAAGCATTCTCAGAAGTGCTTCTAGTGATACTACATGATACTGCCTGTGTGCAATTTATATTTCAACTTTTTTAAGTCTTGAAGATATGGAGAAAAAAAACTCAAGAGAAACACCAAGCTTTGTAACTTCATAAAGCAATAAGAAAGGTCTCAAGTAATTCTGAAAAATGCAATGGTTCATTTCCCAGCCAGAGGTGGAAAATAGGCTTTTAATGAAAGGACTGCACAGGAAAAAAAAAAAGAAATGCTTTTCAAATCAAAGAAACCTCAATTTGATTTCTCCTAATAGCCCTGACCTGAAGCTTGATCAGACTGGAAAAGTTGAAACCTAAAGAAAAATCTTTGCAGCTGGCCTTAAGACCACCTTTCACTGGTCTCTCTATCAAAACACTGTACCCTCTCCAAGCCACCAATGCATTTTTCTTCATTGAATTTCTTCCACATTGTTTTCTAATGAAAGAAGTACCCATCCCTCTACATCTTAACACAGGAATTGAAAGGAGAGTGCCTTTGTTTGCTCATTGAATGATTCCTTCCACCAATTTAATTACTAAATTCCAACCCAGCAATAATATCAGCTGGATCTGGTTTTGCTCTTGTTAGCTGCCTAGGATTTTAGAGGTACTAGAGTACCCATTACTAAGAGTAGCTGGACTTGGGTGATATTCTCACTTTTGTTAAATGACGAGAAGCTTTGGGGCTTGGATCCCAGCCCTAAGCCTGCCCAATCAGTGCCTATCATGTCATGTCGACAACAAAGAGCCTTTTTTCCTGGTCTCAGCTTGATGCAGCCAGATGTGAGCATTTCTAAAGCAGCGATGTGGTCTGCCTGGGTATGGCTCATGCAGTCTGCCTTGTCTTACAAAATCTGTTTCCAGCAGACCATTATATATTGTGTGAAGATCAGGAGAAAAACTTCGAAGTGCCATAGAGAGTTCTGCGAGTTCTCACTCACCGGCCTGGGCAGGCTGTACTGATACATCTCGGGTCTGTACGTCGGCACCCACTGCACGCCCGCCCTCGGCCGCGTCATGGTGCCCGGCGCGCTCGTCACCACCTCGGAGTAGGGCAGGTGCGGCGCGGAGCCGTACGCGTCCTGCCTGCTCTGCGCTCCGTGGCCCGCAGAGGCCAGGCTGAAAGCCTCTTCCAAGAGCATGTGCATCTGCTGGCGGACCTCGTCTATGGAAGGCTGGGAACTCAAAGTGGAGGTCTCCGAGTGGCCCTTGGCCTGGCGGGCCCTGCCGTAGCCCCGTCGCTCGCTGACGCGGTCCACGTTGGTTTCTTCTATGATTTCAGGCTCGGTCTGTTGAGTGCAACAAGACACAACACAGACTTCATGAACGTAACTGTTTTATCCCATGGTATATATTTATCTATTGCATTTAAAATAGTTGTGAATAAAATAATACAGCAGGATAATCTTATAAAAAATTCCACTGTTGCCCTGCTAATTTACTTGAGTGCTCTGTAGCTCTTGATACAGCATTTTTCCTCAAGTAATAGTGCAATAGATTTCTTCTTCCCCAACTCAGTCAGCCACTGTACCACAACCTTCTGCAACATGTGTATGGTTAATCATACATAGTAAAGAACAAACACAGCACTTCTTCATCTACACAGGAAAATACCTACCCAACTTTCGTGTTCCATTTTCAACTGTTCACAGAAGAATTATATGATTTGCCTGAGAACTGACAATCAACTCTAAATAAAAGATCATGATTTGTTTGTTCTGTTAGCCGTTAAAATACAACTACATTCTGTACTTAATGAAAAACATAGTAGTAAAAAACAATAATTAATCAGCCTTAAATGTGCCTTGGTGATTCGTGGGCTATGCAGTGAATAATCAGCACATGGGAGAACTCCAGCAGTGCCTAGGCAGCGATGAGAAATCCTGTGACACCAGACTGCTTCATAAAGTGCTCTGTGGTCAGCCATGAGGAAAGGGGCCAAGGGAAAATAACAGAGAAAATACTTGATTTGATGAAGGCCAGTGAAATGGTGGTACTGCACACGGCTGGAGGATTTGGATTCAGATCCTTAGGTGAGGGGCAAAGATGCTCAGGGCACCAGACGGGATATTCTGCCAGTTTTCTTCTTACCTCAGGGAAAGCATCCCATCTAGTCCATGCAGCTACCTATGGAGACCACCTTTCTACAAATAATTATTCCTTTTCAATATTAATAGTAATATACAACAGACTTTTAAAGATACTTCATGTTATCTTGCATGTTTCATCCATATTGCCCTTTCACCATCACATTATCCAGTTTTAGATGGTGATTAAATCTAATTTGAAGTAATACACCTTGCATTTAGCTCTTTTTTAAGATTAGCAGGTTATCCATGTGTGTGAAAATGACCCTTGGGCCCCATACTTTAAACTGCATTTCTACTTCTCCAGAGATTAAGAGGCAGATTTCAAAAGCAGCTCAGTTCCTTATTTACACTGAGATCCGTATCCACCATTGAAAATTGATTTTTTAAAATCTCATTACTTCAATTACCTACTAAACTGAAGTCTGACCTCTTCTTCTGCCCATGTCTAGACATGAAGCTGCCTCTCACTAAACTAGAAAAAAACTGTTCGAAGTAGTCAAACTGCAAGCCCCATAAAGCTCTTAGAATTTGGAATCAGAGAAAATAGGAACAAATAATTGAAATGGCAGGAACCATCTGTCTTAGGAACCATCCAAACTTCCTCTCTGTTCTTTCATAACTACACTCAAAAAAAGAAAAGAAAAAAAAGAAAGCCAGCAGTGTCCACTGCATTTAAAAACCATAAAAAGTTCTAAAATTCCAAAAGCAAACAAAATCTGATTCTGTTTTAATTATTTAAAGTTACTGGCATTATAACAGAATTACTGGAGATTCTGTATAAACAAAAGTCATGAAAATTTTAGGACCATGATGATAAAGTACTAAGTGATTTTTATGCGTAAGTGCAATTAAGAGCCTCAGAAATCACACTATCCCAATTTGAAGACTAATAATCATAGCTCTTCTATTTCATTGTGCCTGTAAAAATGTCAGTGAATTGGATCACACAAGAGACCTATTAATATCTGAAGAAGTAAATCAGGTTCTCTACCACAATCCCTTAGCGAAGCACCTATATATCTTTTGATTCTCTCCTATAAAATAAAAAGATGCCTAAAATATACCACATGGCTAAAGCATTTTTCATAGCCATCTAAATTAAGTCAACTTTGATTATCAATATGAACATTAGCATGAAGACTTTGGAGATTAGTGGCAGAAATACAGACACTCAAGTTTTAATATTTATTTCCTCTTGCCACCTAGATGTGCTATTTGCTTTCATACCAAATGAAACACCAAAGGATCATATATAGATGCCAGTACACATTAACATTGCCATTATAAAAATTCAGATACTGTTCATCCATAGTTACCAGCTCATACTAGGAACTTGAATTACACAAGAAAAAAAAAAAAAAAAAAAAAGCTGTGTACTAGAGACAAAGAGGTTATATTTTTGGCTCGTCGTATTTTGGCAAAACTCTGCTGCTGTAATTATAATAGAAAAAGAATTCACAGGAACTTTAGATGCGGAAGTTCTAGGGGAGCTACATCAGTGTAACTACATCAATAAAATGATACCAGTAAATTCTCTTGTATATTGATCTGTAGACAAATATAATAAGATCACTCGCATAAGGCCATTTTGATTTGGATGTAGGTTATCAGTTGTTTCCTAATTTTGGGAATAAATAAAGACTTTGCTGAGCAAATTTCCCTGAATTTATCTGATAAGCTTACATCATATCCGCTGTTACGGATTCCACGTCTGGGTCTTTCTCGGGTCACTAGGAGATCCATCTCAGTTTCTCCTGGGCTAGGGCTGTTCAAAGACTGCCTGCTTCTGTATACAGAGTTCTTCATCTGTTGCCTAGAAAACACCCAACAGCAAAACATGAGAATGAAAAAAAAAAAAAAGAAAAAAGAAAAACCAGACAGGCCATAGCTTCCAGCATCAAATGTTATTCTAAAACACTGAGTTTCAAAAAAATGCCACTTTGTAATCAGATATCCTTGCTTTGCATACAAAACTGCTGGAAATCAATAACATTATGAAAGAAATGATAGATTTTATTTACCGTTAATGAAAACACCTACATAAAAGATATGGATATCACTTATGGGGGCTTCTCAGATAAGATATATTCCAAGAACGTATCAGAATCCCTTTAGCATTAACTGTTGTGATTTGTATTAACAAAAAATAAAAAGTACTATTAAAGTTATCAATTCAATAGATGTTACAGATTATAAGACCTTTATTTAGATGCTGAAGTATGTATATTATTAGGCAAGATTCACAGGCTAAATAGCATATCAGAACCAAAAATAGAACTAAAACTCAAGATAACGAAGTTATTAGTTAAAAATGCTCTAACAAACATGGGTTTGGATTTTCACGGGCAATAAAAATCTCCATGCAAAGTTAAACTAGTACGGCTACTTCTATGGCCTGAGATTCAGATCTCATTTCTCTCCTAGTTGTCCAGCTAGAATTTTATCATTCAACAAGGACAGATTTGGCATCATTACCCATGAGAAAGACCCACCAACAGAGGAGCTGCCCCCAAACTATACCAGAGGTTCTGAAAGGAGGGCCCAGGAGCACGTGAAGGGAAGCAGGGCAAGTGAGAGGGAGAACTGCCCTCCCACACTTCAGTTGGACATAGAGAGGTAACAGAACTTGCACTGCTCTCTCTGAATTCACACTTTCAGGTGCCCACTTGCACAGTATTCGTACTGGCTCCCCCGAGACGCCAGCAGAAGGTGGTTTATGGGGAGGCCCTTGCAGTGTGCTACCACAGTGAGGTACCACCAGGACGCGGGACCCGTGGGACTGGCCGTGGTGCTCACTCGGCGCAGATAACAAGGTTGCAATAACGGAGGATTACCAAGGCAGTAAATATAACAGCTTTGCAGTCATCACTGGTAAAATTGTGGAAACTAGAGACGAGTTGAAAGCAGGGATCTGAAAGAGAGCTGTTGAAGGAAGACACTTTGTAGACTTCCATGACAATCTCCTCTACTTACCAGGTATGAGAGAAAATGCAACCTTGTGCTAAGATTTGACTGAAGGACAAAAAAGGCTTATATCAAAGTAAGGTACAGCTATGCCCAAGAGCTTTACTTGAGAAGGTAAGCAGGGTGAAAATAAAACCCTGGAATTGGAAATGTTTTGGACTGAATGAACCGATTGCAAAAGGATCTACTGCAATATCTGAGATCCTGAGGAGCCAAGGGCTCTTTAGGTAAGTGAAAAGAAAATGACACTGAGCAGCCTCTGTGACAGTCGTAATCACAAAGACCTCATGGTCTGACTTCTCAAGAAGCACAGGGAAAGACAACACAATTCAGATTAATTCACCAATAACAAGAAGTAATTCTTCACATATTACAGATTCGGTTAACAGAATTTGCTGTCTTGCTAGATTAGAGTAGCAGAAACTGGTTTGTAGAATTCCAAAAAGGCAAGGACAGAACAGAAGGAAGACAGGGCAAGAGCCATCAGCAGTGACCCGTTTAATCTTTCTGTTTAAAGAAATTACTCAAGCACATATTTAACAAGTAAGGGGTTTTCAAGAACCTTCCCTCACAAATTCCCATACATGTGGTTGGAAGTTCCAAAGGTGCTGCCAAATCAGAACACAAGGAGCGGGGCTGGAATCAATTTCCCCTATAAATATATTAGTGAATAACTGAAGTGCCTTATTTGAAAGTTATTTGAGTGCATAAAGGACACAGAGGATTTGTAATCAGAAGAACAAAGTGGGAGATATTGGCAGGGAGATGGGAAAGGGCACGAGAGGATCCCCAAGTGCGGTAAATGTCGCTTCTTGCTATCCCTCTAGCACTGACATTATCAGAAACAATGGACAACCTGGCAAATACTAAGCCTATCCAGATCTGACAATATATATGTTCCTACATTAATAGAATTTCATGTATGTTTTATGGTATGTCTATGAATACTTAGCTACGTAGTCGTGATATATTTTCGAAGAGTCCAATATGCAACTCTTTCATACATGCAGATTCTTGACCTGATTACAAGCTATCAAGGAATCACCCAGAATAGTGCCTATCATAAGCAGGCTTTTTAAAATTGCTTTGAGGTTGCCAATTAGCTCATTTAAAGAGGTTTTACTAATGAGAGAGGAGATATGAACACTAACGACTGGCATCCAAATGGATTAGCAAGTCTCTACTGGGAACACAACTGGAGTATTTTAAAAGATGAATTTTATTGTACAGAAGACTCAAAGGAAATAAGAGCACGCAGCTGCTGGTTCTTAAACAAATCAAACTATTTACTAGTGATATTGTGGAAATTATTTTTAAAATACCACTTAAATAAAACAGAATATATACAGGTAAATGTGAATACTATAGATAATTGTATATTTATTTTCTGATGTGTTTCAGAAATATTTTAATAGTGTGGTTTAAACTAGTGGAATATATAGACAGAATAGAATGAAAAAAACCCTTTTACCTAGAAATTTTCACATTTTTTACTCACTCCTAAGTGTTATTACTAATATAGCAGAAAACATTTTAAAGTACAAGTTTTTAATTTCCGTAGTTATAATGACATAAGTGATGATGCAAAGCAGAAAATGTTATAGTGTAAAACTCTTCAACTTCATGCCAACATGAAATCACGCTACAGATGCTTTAAAACCAATCTTATTTTACTATGGAAATAAAATTATAATCATTCATTTACCCATAACTAAGAATTGCAATTCTTTGCAGTACTATTCAAGATTTTCCTTCACCAGTTAGTTTGACATTTTACCCATCTTACCTTTACGTATAAAATGAAGGCAACAAATGAATGCCAGCCCTGATGCAGCACATCAGCTTAGGCTGCAGGAGTCAGCATGGAGATTACAGCATGGACCACAGACCTGGCTTGTCTGCAGAAAGGTCTGAAAATGCTTTGCACCTTTACAGAAGGCATCACAGAACGAGTTCTTCTCCCTTCCCACACACAGGGATATAGACTGCACTGTCAGTGAGCCAGCCCTTGGCCTCTTGTGGTTCAGCCGCCGGGCAGGATCGTTCCCTAGAGCAGCGAGCCGGCCTTGCAGCACTTTGTATAGTGACACTGAGCACAGTCCTTTTCAGGACCATCACAGGCTTACACAACACATCAGAAAGCACATGGGAAAAACATACTCCGGGATCTTTCTGCACACTGGCACATGAACAAACATCAGTATGTTTAACAAAAGGCAGATGGTTAGTTTTACAACTTCATGTGTAAAGTTTTAAGCACTTCCTAGGTGACATTTGATGCCTAATAAACATTCAAAGTAAGGCTTCAGCCCTTCACTGTATGTAAAACACACAGACAGATCCAAGTTTCTACCTGCTGAATTTATATTTCCAGCACATTTACGCTCCCTACACATAAATGTGCAGGTAGAATAAGAGTACTGTGCAATAAGGGTCAGAATCTTAGCTCTTCTGTGCATTTGGACAATTTAATCCTCCCTCACCAGATGCCTGCACAAGGAAATCACACCCCAGAGCCTCCACTAAGGGCATTACAGAGAGATCGGTCAGAATTCTTTTCTTCATTGCCCAGCGAGACTCTGACCAGCACACAACACAGCTTCACCATTCACACCACAGTCCTTTTCATCTGTTTGCACTGGGCCTGCAGCACTGTGCACAAAACCTGTGTGATCACTGACGCTTTGACTGCGGTCACCATTTCAGCTCACAAGAAAACTTTGGTCTGAACTTTCCAGAAGAAAACTTTGGTCTGAACTTTCCAGAAGAGAAGAGCCATCATTTCAAAGCGTGGGGAATTTGCAGGGGGAATGTACTTCAGGATTCCTTTTCCCTGCTAGATCAGCTGCAGTCCCTGCCTACAGCAAACACCAGAACCTTCGGTGGTGGGAGGTGTTCTGGCAAAGACTCTCCTGCTTCGCACCTCCTTAGGCCACCCCAGAGAAGGAGGGCTACGCATAGTGGGCCACTTCTCTTGGGGACTGCTGTGATCCCTGCTTTTCCTCACCTCAGTTGGTGTTCCAGAGAGCAGCACAGGCCCACCTACCTACAGAAGGCTCAGAGCAAAGCAGCAGGCATCTGATACTCCTCCTTTTTTCCAAGAGAGAGGGACGAGTGCTACTGGTTGCCACCTTCAGGAGACCACAAGGTGCTAGTCAAGCATCAGTGTGGCCATACAACACGCCTGCCGCACGCCAGAGACAAGTAAATTACCACTCAATCAGAGACCCTGAATGATCACCAGTAGAAGACATGCACGCTCACTGACAGCAAACACCGCAGGATTTACCCAATATACAGACAATGTGCTGGTTGTGTTATCATGCCTATTGCAACAGTCATACCTGAGTCAATATAATGACTGATTAAAACAAAATAGCCTGCAAACCCAGTGAATTTTGGAAAAGAATGAAAAGAGGTGCCAACTTCCTGGTTTTTTTTATTTCCAAAAAAATTACTAGCACATTTTCTATTGAGATTTTTTGGAAAACGACCCATGAGAACTTGCAAGAGTCCCTTCACTTTTTGTTTTCCTTTCCATTTATTCCTTTTTAATCACATTGCAGTTTCATTGAATGCCATATTTTCCTAAATAATCACAGGCTATATCTATTTTCTTCATAAAGCAGGAGAGACCAGCTGATAAAAACAAACACAAAACAGATCTTTTGATTCCCTTGACGAATAACTGTGCATTTTAAAAGTCTCACCTGTTTTTTGGCTCAGCAAATGGAGATATATCTGCATCTGGATCCAAAATGTGGTCAATTTCTTTGGGGTTTTTCTCAAACATCCTTTTCCTCTCTGTCAAGCCCTTATTGCTATCAGCCTGAGGGAAATCATAGTATCCCTTCCTCTTGGCTTTCAGGCGCAGCTTGTTGCGGTAATGTTCTATATCAGACTTCTGCTTCAAAGCTTTGTTCACCTAAAAGGCAGAAAAAAAAAAAAAAAAAAAGCAGCATTTAGACGATGGTGCCGGGCGGATTACTTCCAACCAGTATTGTTAAAGTGTTTCATGCGCTGTGTGTGTCATTTTACAGAGCGGTTTTGTACCACACCATGCCATCTGTAAGCAGCGAGGAACTGCAAGTGAACGAGTTGCTGTGTTTTTATGACTTGGCAGATGGTTAAATAATTTTAGCCTAAAAACTATGCACCATCACAACAGTGACTCAGTTCACACCCACTGAAGAAATCACTGCTCATACCAGCCAACTACTGTGACCCAATGCCGTGCTCGTTTGTGGGCCCAATGGGGAGAAGTGCCCAGTGGAAAATTCAGTAGGATCCAGGAGGATCAGGTATCACCTCTGACTGCATAAAGCCTTGAACAAGTACTCACAGGTGGCTAGGAAAGTATTCTGGCGGAACATCATCATATGTTCCTTATTCACAGTCTTCTTCGCAAATCTATTATAGGCCACTGTCAAAGACAAGATCCCAAAATAAATGGGTATTTGGTCTCACCTACTACAGGTCAGGATTCTTTGGATGCTCCTGAGGGATGGGAACTAAAATGAAAACTTCACTTCCAATTGTGAGTTGAGTGAAAAAGAGTAACTTAGTTGGAGTCTCTGCTTCAAACTCAAATTCTACAGTCTTCTCACAACTTCCAAGATATGTATGTTCAGCAGAAAAGAGCATTAGGAATGTTTTCCTGATAACTGACTTTTAACAGAGACTGGGTGCTGATTTCTAAATAAGCCTTCGCTCTGAGTTTGGAAAGTGTGTGGCACAGCAGAGCTTAAAATACACAAACAAAATGGAACATGACAGACTGCTCTAATCGAGGTCCAAATGGGAAGCCTGGCAACACTGCCTTTACTTAGTTTCTAATGGCAACTCTCAGTGTTGGTTTTAAACAATAAAACAGGATGATTCTGGCTGACTCTTACACAACTGTTTCAGTGCAAGTTTGTAAACAAGAAGTCCCTTGGGCCTGTTGAAATCATGTTTAACAACTATACAAAATCCCCAGTCCCTACATAACAGATCATTCTTGATGAAATGTACATTAAAAAATAGGAATAATCATGTAAGACTTCAGGCCAAAGCACAGTTTTGAGTCATCACTTGAACCAGCACACTTTCTTCTCAGTAAATATCAGCACCCTCTGTGCACAGGCTGGAGTGCAGACTGAGCAAGGCCATGGTCCTGCTCTGTCCTGCTCTTCTGAACGTGAGAAAAGAAACAAGAGTTTGGGACTCACATGACCTACACATACGTCCAAGCTCAGCCACAGAATTCACAAATTCTGTTCTCTGCCTTTATTACCATTACGTGAGGTGAGGTGTCCCCAGGCTATGCTTACCTCTCCATTAAGGATGGCAGACTCCTGGCTTCTGTCTGATGCAGCGTGAACTGCAGGCAGCGGCACAGGTTTGATGGCTATCAGCTGCACCGATCCAGAAGAGGTGTCGAAGGGATCAATAGTGGATTTGGCAATGTTATCAAAGAGAATGCCTCCTTCCTCTTCATCACTTACAGCCACTAAAGCACATCAAACTTACTCAGTATAAAGACATAAATATTTTTACTGCATGTTCAAGATAAAATTCAACAAGCACATCCTTGCTCTCCATGCACTCAAGGAGCAGATCTGCTGGAATGTCACACTGGAAAATCACTCAGATTACAGATGATATTTTCAAGGAGTAAAGGGAGAAAAAGACACATAAATGACATAGAAAAAGCAGGAAAGTGACCAGGAAAGATACAGTAGATCTTTCCCTAGACTTCGCAAGGAAAAGATATCACATGTGCACATGTATGTGTTAAAGCACACTTAAGAAACTAATTGCTTCCAAGTTTATGCTATTTTCTTCTTTACAAAGAAATACGCCAATTGATTGTAAAGTTATGCTTTGGGTCATTGTTAAGAACAGAGAAGGTTTTTGAAAGACTTTAAAAATAAAGATACTTTATCATGCCATTTAATTTTAGATTTCTAAATAAATGGAAATTTCAAACCCCATTGGGCTTTTTTCTTCTCCAAATTTTTCTTGAAAACCTGCACCACTTTGTCAGCTGCTGAATCTTAAACCTAACTTCAGAACTTCAGAATTTTAGAACAAAGAATGACTTGAAAGTACAGGCACTAGTTCCAAAAGAGATCACTAAAAATGCTGCTCTGTTAGACAGAGGAATGTTTGTTCTGTCTCCAAATGGACAGCAGCAGACATCCTCTGCTAACGAAGGGCCTGCTCTGAACCTATTTCCTCTGAAAAATATATTCTGTTTTAATATTTAATCTTCATGCAAATTACAATAGATTGTATAAACTCTTAGACCAGTATGACTTTGTTAAGAAAATATTTGAGCTGTAACATAAAATATGAACCCACTAAGATTATTATCTTTCTGTCTATATTTGTTACAAGTTGGAGTTGAGCTTTTCAGAAACATGTAGGTTAAATCATTTTGTCATTAAATATTGTCCCTCTGGATTCATGGAACTGTTCAAATATGATGGACAGTCCGGGCTGTTCTGGTCTCACGGGGTTGTGCACACACCATAGGCTCCCAGGAGCGAGCGGCAGATCAGAAGCTTGGCCCTCTGCAGTTATCACCCAAACTGCCCCGACTGACTGAGGTGCTAGAGCCAGGAACTGGCACAAGCGAGATCGGAGGAGTGACGAGGCACCTACGCACCCCAGGCTGCCCCGCAGCACAGAAGCATTTACATTACAATGATCATAAAGCAAGGCATGTAGAGTCTTCCCCTAGGTAATTTTTGACTTGATTTTTAAGAAAGTTACCACATGCAGTTTTGGAACATAGGTCTTCTCTGCAATTCAGACACAACTTAAACATCATATAAAACTCGTGCACTGAATCAGCACAATAAGGGCTACTGAAGTGCTAATTTCTTCTGTGCCACCCTAAGAAGGTGCCTCATTTGTGACAGGACTATCACCAGAAAAGAAGATTATGTCATAATCAAGTTTATTCCATGGTAGGTAGGTCAGCATTTGCCATTAAACGGCATTTACAGTTTATACTTTTCCATTGCCCTTTTTTCCCTGATGACTGATAAGGGGAGACTTGCATGGCACTTGGTTTTTGGAGACCAGCACCACCACAGAAGCCTTACCTCCACGTCACTGCAGCTATCAGCATGCAAGACAAGGCACGCTCAAGATAATGCTTAAGACATAACGCAACCTCCAGTTTCTGTGCAGGCCTACCCTACTTCTCTAATGTAATGCCAGCAGGTGGTGCTAAGCACCCAGGTCACCAGCGCTCCAGCCAACCGAAACCATGCTAAGGAATGGTACTTCTGAACATGTAATAAAAAATGGTCATGTGGGACACTTTGCTGTTATGGGAAGGACACACAGGACTTCTCTTGTCTTTTCATTCCCCTCATCTCTCTGTAAATTAGAGTATGTTGGAAAGGAGAAAAGAAAGATTGAAATAATTACTTGTAAAAACGAATATGGAATTTCAAAACATCAAGAAAACAGCTTTTGTGCTATGCAAGCTGTTCTACTGTGCTTGTGAATACAGCAACTGAATGTGGCCCAAGTCACTCAGTGTGGACAACTCAGACATGCTGTAGGCTCTCTCCTCCTCTCTCCCAGGAGAGAGGCAGGTACAGAGCTTGCTTTTGCTTTTGCTAGAGTGTGAAGCGACTCAGAAGTGTTCACAGAAGTTCACAGAACAGATTATAACATCTGGTTGCCACTTGCAAATCGAAAACAGGTGGAGAAAGCAGTGGAAAATGGCACTGGTTACATGCGTCATGAGCACGATGATAGCAGGGTCACAGCACTCAATACCCTACAAAGCCAGCAAAGTACTAGAAAAGACTGGGGGGAAATGCTAGGTGGTGTCACATAAGCTGAAAACCTATGGGTAGAAGAGAATCAAAGCATAAAATTCCCCAGGAGGCCCAAAGGGTTACTGGTGCCAATATAAGGGATTTCAGCTAAACAAGTGAATTTCTGTTTTGTATGGTTGAATGTCAGGAAATAGCCCTGGAAACAGCTAGGAGCTTACTAGGAGAGGATAAAGACTTAGAAAGAGATCCCAAAACAAGCTGACTAACTCTCTGAGGTGAATTAGGCAAGAGTACTTCATGATGAGCGAACAAGGGATGGCAACAACAGACTCCTCCATAAACTCTTCTTTCATTTGTCAGTCTTTTGGAGGTACAGATATAATGAAAGGGAATTATCTTAAAATTCATTCACGGGCTCTGATGTAGTTGTCTAGGCTCTTTCCATACTGAAACTTCTGGAGTAGATACATTTATCCCCCTTTGCTATCTCCCTCTGGAGTAACTGGTTCGATTAAGATTAGACATCCAACTTTAGAAGACCAAAATCTGGCAAGATGAAACCCATTCTAAGCTAATCTGTTCACCCTAGCTAAGATAGAAAAGGAAAAAGAAGAACCCTAGATGTTTTCTAGAACACAGCAGCTTCTCAAGCTAATTTACTATATAAAAGCAGGTTGCTACATCGCTGTTCCTGGATTCAGTTGCTGTGGCCATGTTGCATTTTAACTTGGAGCACCGAGTCACTACAGACCCTTCAGAAACTGAAAAGCTCACTCTGAGCTGAACTGCTGTATCAGGTTAAAAACTGGTGGGCCACGCTTCTGTATCGCAGCCTAGCTGTATTACAGACAAAAATCAATTGGTTTTGTAAGTGTCCATAATAAATATGAGCATAACAAATCAACTTTGAAAAGGAAACTTCCTATTAAAGCTTGAACAGATGCTTTGCAAAGAAAATCAAAAGGAAAGAAATGCAATTACCTCCCAGACTACCAGTATTGTAATACAAGGGGATTTAAGCTTTGTTTCCTTCAGATATCAGGCTCGGCTAAAGAACTTTCCTGACTGGCCAAACCACAAGGTCTTCAGCCAGGAGGTTTCGCACTGTTTGCTTTCAGGGCTGACATGCTCCACACGGAGTCCATTTTGCTAAAAGGCCCACGGAGTTTATCCATGGAGTTAACATCCAGCGCTATCATTTTTCTGTGGAACTAAATGTCAGCGAGGAGCAGAATCTAAAATTGGTTGGTAACTATGGCAACTAATGAGCCGTTCCAACTCGGAGTCCCCAACTCCAGCACGTGACCAGCAAGGGACTCATTCCAGTTTGAAGATGCTGCTTTGCAGAGAAGGAAATTTGCCGCTTCTTTTGCTGACACACGTATTTGAGATGTCAGCCTACAGTCGTGCTGGAGGGCTAGAGCGGATTCAGGCAAGCAGCTAAGAGAAAAACAGCATCTTTCTTAAACTGGAAGGAAAAATGGCCAAAACAGTTGACTGATGTTAATCACCCGGATAAAGACAAAGACTTGTAAAAAGCCCAAAATATCAGGGGTGACAATAGCTTGTTTGAAACCATAGCACTGGGAATAAGACATAAGCTCAGGGATAAAATTTATGGGTATTTTTGTTGTCATCTTTTAGTTTCATAAGCTTTTAGGTTCAGATAGCTCCAAAGAACCGTTTCAGGTTACAAAAAGGAGGAGAGATCTCCACTAACATTCTCTATTTATCTGAATCTTTCCTTCTAAACTGCAATATTTTTAACAAAGAAGAATTAAAGACCAAGTGAACTAAAGTTCATTATAGAATTTGATGAGGCCACACACAGTTTAATTCCCTTCAAAAAGAAGTAATCTTCTGGTTCAACCACTATTTCCTATTCGTAAGCAAAATCTGGCTTTTGAAGCAAAGCTCTAATTCAGGAGAAACTGAGAGAAGCAGAGGGAAAGAAAACAGAAAAGCAAGGAAGAAAGGGAAGAGAATCACTCTCTCATCAGATGTTCCTGATACATCTCAAGTCAGAAGGTGACCCTACCCTCACCAAAGGATTTGCAAGCAACATCTTCCGTGCAGCAGGAAGGGCTGTCACTAGAAGTGTTAGCAATAAAATGCATGAGAAGGAGGATAAAGAAGAAAAGTCAAATCTCTAGAAATCTTACACCTCTTCATATCACTTTTTACCTAATTAATTCATCTTCATCAGATCTGGGCCAGCTTAGTAGCAGCAGTAATGGAAATGAATATCCTAAGGCTCTAAACAGAAAAAACTGTAAACCCACTCTGCCTACTAAGCAGCACTGTGTCTTCACTACTGCTAAAAATAAATAAATAAAAAACAGGGGAAAAAACCTGGGAAAACTTGCAAAGGCCCACACACAAAGAGTGAGCATCACACTTTGAGACTGAGGAATCGTTATAGCAACAGAGAAATAAAAAAAAAAAAAGAAAGCTGTGCACAAGGAATGCCTGAAAGGCTGATACAGGCCCAGGGAGATGGTTTCAGGAGAGCAGGCGCCCGTGTGGGCACTGCTACAGGAGCAGCTGCAGCAGCTTCCGTGAGGAAAAGCTTCTCACCGTTTCTTTTTTTGCCTTCGTCTTTGGCGCCTTTTTGCTGGGCCGCTACTTTCTGCGGGGAGCTTCGGCCGGAGCTGGGCTTTCCCGACGCGCTCGTGCCCACGGAGCCGTCCTGGCTCGGCGACCTGCTGCGAGCAACCATGGCAACAAGGGAGACTGTGAGTTCTTCTGCAAAAACCTCCTTTCAAGGTTATTTCATTTGTACCGTTTGCATCACTGAGTTTTCGAGTCTGATGCTGTACCAAAAGGAGAGAGAAAATAAACTGCAAAATGGGAATGCAGTAAAAGCAGGAGCGGAGCGCCAGGATGCAAACACTGCTTTCCAGCGGGTTCAGGGCTGATGGGTATCATCTGCTTCTCTTACACAATCCCCACAACAGCAGAAGCATTGCAAAGGGCAAAATAATATTAGTTCAGCATCATTCAAACAGCTAAAATAAAGCACACATTCGGTTTATAGAGATGGCTACACTAATTCCAAGCATTTTCTTCAATTATCTAAATGCATTTACACGCAACTTCTTTGTTAGACATAACGCAAAATTCATCCACTCACTTTATATCCACACACTCACTGGGATATGAAAATTCTCCCTTTCCCTCTGCAGGTAACACCAAGATTCACTGAAACACCTCGTTCTCCCCAGGCACCGTCTGTGCAGTGCGTGGCACCGAGACGGATCCCTTGCCCAGGAGCCAAGGGAGGTCAGAGCAGAAACGCTGCCAGGGCTCAGGGCCCGTGATGGCAGCCAGGGCAAGGGGCGGCTGCTCGGGGACTGTGCGCTCTGCTCGTGCACAAGTCCATCCTTTTTTTGGAGGAGTAGCTTATTCCACCCTGCTGTACCAGCAGGAAAAGCAGGCCAAAGTAGAACCATGTTAAATGTGGTGCCGCTCCACCTCACGGTGTGGTATACCACAGTGTTCCTAGAAAGGACACTGGCCACAACAGGACTGGGAAAACTCTAAAGGATCCATATACTTATCCATGCATCTATCTGAAATCAATTATTCTGAAGTGTCATGGTCAAATAAAGGACAATGCAAGGAGGCTGCATCTGAGAAAAATATATACAGACTTCTCGGGCATTTACTGGGGTCAGAACAGGCAGGAACAGCTGAGGGAGGGCATTTCTTAAAGATCGTCTTTTGAAGACAGCCTGTGTGTATATATAATAAATACACATATATTTATGGTTTGACACAGGCTCTTTCAACCCATGGGCGCTTGGAAGGACTCCGTATGCAACTAGCCTTTGTTCAGTGTGGTGATTTCCTGAGAAATTCTCTTTAGGATTAATATGCTGCTCCGCTTGAGAACAGGAAAAATAAACAAGTATGGACAGTTCACAGAATGACTTCTGCTGCCTCCAGGCTAACTACTCATCCTTTTAAAGTGACTATCACATCTATTAACTGTGAAGTTTCCTTCGGGGATAATATCAGAGGAGATATCTGATCAGATACCAGCTGCTTCATGGCAGTATGATTTAAATTGACCTTTTGCGGCTGCAAAATAGCCTGGATGAAATAGCAAATACAAAAAGGTCATGAAATGTTTTGTCATCTTCTGAAACCATTGCTTTCCATCTCCTGGCCACACCTTGTGGGAATCCCAAACAAGCACAATTCTGTCTATTCACGCCCACTTTCAAGCAGTGACTCTGCAGAACCACTGCCACAGAAAGGATCCATTTAGACACCTGTTGCTTAGGAGGCACCACAAAAGTGCCACAGGTTCAACACATTCATTCTCCTTATAACCTTCCCTGTTGCTTCCTTTCCTGAGTAAAGTTTGTTAATCAAAACTTGTTTAAGAATGTGCAGATTAAGTAGAGGGGAATCCATGCCCTCATCCAGGGAACAACCAAGTGCAGTGCTTACTCACTTTTGTTAGATGTACATTTTTGTGTGCATCCTTTTTAAAGGATAGCTCCCTCAAAGCCTTACCCTGCAGTAGCACAACACCAGCACCTTCAGCTGCTGTAACAGTAATCTTCCATTGAAAAACTATGATGGAGACAAGAAGTTTAGCGTGTATGGACTGTAAAACTTAACCTTCCTGCTTGGAGGACAGGACCGATCCTTGAGTGACGCAGGCTGTCACTGCAGCCCTGTTGGTTTGCCCTGGCTGAACTCCTGTCTTTCAGCTCATCTGAGAAATGTCCCATCTCATGCTTGACACCCAGCGTTTGGTTCAGAGTCATCTCTTGTACAAAGGCTCTGTGCATATGAGCGCCACTTCCCACCTCTCTCCTCTACACAAATGATCTGCAAAGTCTTCCTCTATTTTATCCTATATTTTTCAGCAATCTTACACAGCCAGTGCAGATTAACATTATGCCAAGAATATCTGAGGAGAAGCCATCTGCCACATACACAGTGTGGGTGCCAAACCTTGTCCTTCTATTCACAGGCAACCAGCAGCACGTGCCTCATCCCACCCCTCAGCTGAGCCGCCTCTCTCCGTACCTTTTCCTTGTTTCATTGGACTGGGCAGTTTTAATGGTGCTCCCATCCTGAGTGATTTCTCTCTCCTGGGAGGCAGGAGCATCTCTAATGGGAAGCGGAAGGACGACAGTTTCTTGAGTCACAGGTAAAACCTCATCTTCAGCTCCCTGCTGTCCCAAATGTTGCTTGGCATAGTCAAAGCCTTGCACTGGCTGCAAGAAAAGGCGAGAAAAAAAAAAATCCAACCTGCATCTCACGGCAATACCGTATTTCCATTATTCCTTCTCGACTTTTCACTAGCATAAGCTACAGCCAAAAGGCTGTAGACTGACATAACAATAGTCAGCAACAGAACAATGCTCTGATGAAATCTTCATTCTACATATTTTAAATATGATTAATTAGTATAAAATTGATCTTGGCTAACCTTTCTTCCTTGCCTTATAACACACTGAAATTCCTCTCACAAACAATTCAATATTTCACATAAAGAAAAGTCAACAAGGAGAAAGATACGGCCGTACAGAAAATAGACATCTTTCTCCATGAAAAGATCATTTGCTTCTAAAAAGGGCAGTGTTGATTTATTCCAAAGCAAGAGAAAGTAAAACAGGCAACAACAGAAGTTGCATGGGAAGAATTCCCCAGAAAAGGGTCACTTTTAGAGGAGTGAAATTATGTAACTCTGCTTAGTCATCTCTCCTCTGCCAAGGATCCTATCCATTTCCCACACTTCCCCCAGGCAGGAGCACTAGGCAGCGCCCCTGGCACCTCCCACTCCACAACCCAGCTCTCCTTCCCCAGGCACTGCAGCCACCACCCAACAATGGAGCCTCCTTACCGAAAAATTACATCATTTAACTAAAACTCAACTTTCCAAACTGCATTTTCTGTCCAAATAAAGAAAGAAATCCTGAATACCTCTAGAAAAAACACATAACATAACACTGTAGGAGTTCTCACTTCACTGAAACCAATTAATTTACCAAAGCAGAGAAGAGTCCTTCCTGAAGTGCAGGCTGTTGAAAGACTGCTAAAAAACACAGCAAAAGATGAGCAACGGTGACAGAAAAGCATTTCAGGAAACACCTCCAAATTAGACCCCTAATAACTGAATATAGTCTTTCAGGTTCCTGCCATGTCATTGAATATTTTAGTTCTATAAAAAAAACCAGCCAGATCAAAAGTTTACTCATAATAGCCAGATCAAAATTTTGCTCTATCCACAAGAGAAAAAAACAACACAAACACACAAGCAAAAAAAAGTGGGTTCCAGAAAAAACACTTCCTCCTGTTCTATCCCTTATTAAATACATCTGGGATACAGCTATAAATACAGTCACACTTCATAGGCAATCTCAGCCTGAAAAAGTTGGGTCTTCTATTTATTTAAGTGCACTGAACACGTTCTCTGTACCACATTCCCAGGCTCCTGTCTAAACCAACCTGACGGTTTCTCCTGAGCTGAAGTACCTGGGGTGTCTCCTGCTAGCCGCTCTGGTGCAGTAAGGAGCTGCTGACTGGAGCAGAGCTGCTCTGGAGGGGCAGATGTCGCCAGCGCTGCAAGGACAGAACTTTTTGCCCCGCTGCAAGGATGGAACTTCTCCCCACCAGAGAAATGCCCGTGGGGCACCAGCAGCCCCGGCAAACCCCACTGCCCTCTCCCCTGGCAGCCTTCTGCTCGCTCCCAAAGAGCAAGGGCTCTGCTGCACGCCACCCTCGACGTGAAGATTTCTAACGGGAATCATGGTTTTAAACATCATTAACTATATTAAACACTAGTCAAGCTACCTAATTACTCAAGGTGACTAAACAGAAAAGCAGGTTAAAGGCAGGTATTCCTCTGTCCTTTCAAAACGGAAAACCAAGTTACAACATGTACTTCCCATCTTATTTAAAAGAATAAAAGAAAACAGAAGCAAAATTCCACGAGCATGGAGCATGACAAGTTCTACCGAACTCTGCTGAGTTGCGGCTCTCACCTGCCAAAAAGCAAAACGGAGCATTTTTTTAATCTGTGTTTTTACTTACCGCCACATCTAGGACCAGACTGCATTAAAGGCAGAGCTGAAAATGCCACCTCGCCAGCAGGTCGCTGTGTTAAATAAACTTTGATCGTGGAGCTCTGCTCCGGAAAAGGCCGCGGGACCATCTGGTGGCGTCACCCCCTGTGGGCAGCTGGCACAGCTAAGCCCTGAGCAGGCAGTGCCAGGGCAGGGGCCGCGCGGCGGCAGCGCCAGAGGGGCCAGCACCACTGTCGTTTAAAGCTGCGTCTCAAATTCCAACTGCACGGCTCCTAAACCGCACTGCAACCGCACTGCCCTTAGGGAAAGGGCGGAATGGATACCGGCACTAGGAAAAATACTAATATCTCAAAAGAAAGCAAGAAAAAACAAGAGGGTCAGTCCCTTTATATATACCCGTGCACACACATTTTCTCTGCTCTTTCTTTTTCTCTCATGTCTTTTATCAAATTGATAGTGTTTTCCTCTCATGGCACACGGTATTTGCTCTTGCTTGAGGGACTCAGACTGCAGGTGACATTGCTGTTTACCTGCAAGCTTATTTGCTCATTCGCTCTAGCCTACTCGTGCCAGAAGAAAGGGAAGGTGACCAAAGTGTACAGCCTCTAAAAAGGCACACTGTGAACTAGAAAGCATCTACCCACAGCCACTAAGTAGAACAGTATCTCACAGTAAAAACACTGTTGAGAGTATCAAAATACGCTCCATGGGAATTTCACCTGGTTGAATTCATTTCAGAAATGGTGTGCCAGTTGAGAAAACCAGTTCAGGTGCCCCCAGGCAGCGGCGACGCTGCTGGCTGCAGATGGGGGCAGCGGCGCTGGGGCTGCATGCGCTGGCGGCTCCGCTCCCAGGCCCGGCACACACCCCACACAACCGTCAGGAACCACAGCGGCTGACGAGCACCAGCCCTTCCTGTCCACACACTCCAGGAGGCATTCAAAGGGAGGCAGCAAACTACCCCAACAACTCTACAACAAGTTCTGCTACTTAAACTAAAACGCACTCTGCTGCAACTCCATCTGCAGAAGAGATTCAGCATTAATCAAACAGTCTCTGGCACTTTTCTAAGCAATGAAATACAATACATTCAGTTTAAATGTGCTGGAGGGAGGTCCTCATCTGCTATTGGTACTGACAAACCGCATGAAATGTCGCAACCACAGCTCAAGTGCTATTGCTCTTCCCGATGCCACCCATGTTGCAACTAAAAACAAAAGAGTTCTTTTCAAGATGACTTGATTTCATTATCTTCCCAAAATACATTTCTTATCATTATTTTAAGCCAGGAAGCTAAAATGAGGAATGACTAAACAAGTCCATTCCCATTCTGCTGCAGAACTTATTTGCCACGGTCCACAAATAAGTATATACCTTAAAATAGAGCAAAAGGTTGAACCTTTTGCTGGAACCATCCCCGTGAAACTAAATCATAATCAGATTTGCTTTCATTTGGAAATGCATCACAATTCTATGTAACAAACTAAATTAGATTTTATGAATTCTAAAAATACACCAAAATGATCTGAAGGTGCATCTATATCAGCATTTTAGTCTGGATCAACGGTGCATTTTTGAAACACATCTCCAAATTAAATCCACTGTCTGTACTTCGGGTCACCTAGAATAGTGATCTCAGAGCTTATGGATTTGGTTTTCTTTTCAGATGAAGCTAAAATGGAAAATGTGCTTCTGAAGCACACCTGCAGCATTGCAGTGCTAAAGGGCATGCAGTCCCTGAAAGCGGAGCCGGTCTGCAGTAAAACATCCCAAAATGAGCACAGCGTGGAGGGTAGGAGCTTACCCCAATTGCTTCTATTTGACACCTCCAGCTTCTATGTGACTACACTGCTTGCTCACGTAAATATAGTCTGACTGAACAGGTTTCAGCCTGACCATATATATTACAGACTGGTTATTATAGACTGATTAAATCTGGTTTCTAAGGAAAAGTCAAAATTTGACTTTCTCCTTTGTTGTTGTTGTTGTTGAATGAATAAAATTCTGCTGCAGAAAGAACTGTACAGGCTGCTGTGTCTTCAGCTAGTAGCTTTATTTTAAATTGCATCTTTTTTTTCAGGTAAAAAGTAATTGGTAATGATTGCCAGCGCAAAGCAATGTACAAACTTACTCCCACTTTGTCCTTTAGCTAGGACTACGATGGCATATATGAAGAACTAAGTGGTGCATGGTATTTGTGACAGTTCCTACTAGAGGATGATTCACATTAAATTTAGAGGCTTCAAGGAGACATGGTATCACTGCACTGGTATTATTTTTTGCTTGTGATATTGCGTGTTTCGCTTTTTCCAATCTAGTTTTAATACCATTTTAATAACGCAGGGAAAATGGATCCGCATACTGGAGCTGAAATGGAACCCTCCTTTTTGTATTATTTTTGATCAGTTGATACAAATGTATGCTTTCAACTGCCACCAGCTACACCCACCCATCTGCTACTAACTTAAGATGAGGAGGAAAGAGCTGTCACATGAATTATGCCTTCTCTCAACTCTCCCCCCCATCCTCATCCTCACACAGCTGAAATCACAAAAATCCTGCTGTCTATAGCAACACGAAGCCAAAAAGAAATTTTATCATTTTAATCCCTTGCCAAAAGAAGAGAGTAAAGCCAACCAGAAGGAGGAAGGATCAGTAGATTTACACCCATATGCTTCGCAGGTAAAACCTTCTAACTTTGCTTGGCCCAGCAGCCCTGCGTTGCACTCTCTCTGTAGCTCCCTGCCTCTTGTGCTGGGGAGCCCAGCACTGCACACAGTTCTCCAGATGTGGCCTATGCAGCGCTGAACAGAGCGGGAGGATCAGCTAACTATCCCCTAGTGAGTTAGGGAATTCAAAACATCTAAAGGGGAAATAACAGTGCCCAAAAAAAGAAAGAAAAAAAAAAAAATCTTGTCTTTTCCTAATTACCCATCGCCTGGGTGGGCAATAGGACTAGAGCTCCAGCTGTCACATCCAACTCAGGAGAAGCCCAGGCTGTGGAACAGAATGAAGTCCGAAGGGAGAAGTGCTTATCAAAAAGACATGGGCACAATATTCCTCATTTGTATCTCAACTTCACGAAAGAAGCAAATGCCTCAAACAAAGCCAGCTCAAATGCTCTGAATAAAGCACACTTAGCTTTAGTGGCTAAGTGCCTTATGCCACTCCCTAGCAGCTGTTATGTGCAGTAAGTAACAAGTTCTGAAGGAATTTGAAGAGTCCTGAGTAGGACTCAGTAATGAAAAATGAAGACTCAGTACTGCGACAGGACTGAGAAGTACAGAGTACAGAAGTACAGGACACAACCTGTGAGTAATGACACTCTGAAATCCAGACGTTCTTTCTTCAAGTACATTTAGCAAAGAACCTGTAGAATTAAAACTTCAGAAAACAAAATGAATGCCTTGATCTGCAAACTGGTCACTCACCTTAGCTCTCTGAGGCAGGTTCATCATGGTATCGGGTTTGAAGTCATTCTTGTTTTTTCTGCACAGAACTGCCGTAATGATAATGATAATAACCGTAACCACAGCAATGGGAGCAAGCACTGCAGCAATGATCCACAGGTTGTTCGGTGGGTTTTTCACAACAGCTACAGAAAATTGCAGAACAACATCAGCATTCCTGTCTCCAACTGAGGAAGCAGGAGGTATTCCAATTGCTTCCAACACAGTCCTCAACTGCCAACATGTAACAATTAGTATAAAAGTATTGCTGCTAACTTAGTATCTTTGGATTTGTTAAGTAAAAAGATCAGCTTGCAATGCTCAGTTCACATATCCTTGAGTTCTCTTTTCTCAATTAGTTATAGTCAGCTGCAAAAGCAGCCATCTTCTTCCGAACCTAGATATTAGATACCACTTAAATGGCTATTTACAGAGAAAACAAAAAGAAAAGGTGCACGTAACATGTCCTTACTTAATTTTCAAAAATAAAAAGAGCCCATAGTAAGGTAGTATATGAGTTAAAAGTACAGAGTCCACACCTGGTGTCACAGAATTACCAGCTAGGGTCAATTGGCTGCACTCTTTAAAAGTCAAAGAAGCTAAACACACCAGCAGCTGTTATTGGCAGCAATGGGAGGATGAGAAAATGCTTCTCTCAGCCTCTAGGAATATTCTGTTGTATTTAAGGTCAAAAGTCTATCATTTCAGGGAAAATTACAAAACTGGAAAGAGCTATTTGAAGATATATTAATAATGCCATGAGGGAAAAAAAAAGTACTTTTCAGAAATCAGATGGTGCAAGAACCTTTCCTCAGCATAAAGTCTCTTAAAATGCATCTTGTAGGAGCCTAAGAACTCCCTGTAACACAAATGCAGCTCTCTCCATGCCTTTCAAAAAAAAGCAACAGATAATCACGTTTTGAGTCGGAATTTTGTTTAAATGAAATAAGTTTGTTGAGCTCACCACGCTTTCTCAATTTATTTTCATACGCTACTGGTCATTGGCATGGACAGGCAATTGTGAAAATACCAATGTAAAAGAGTATTTCCATCATTACCTAGGGGACTACTGCTTCCAAATGTCATTGAGCTTATTAGCTGTCAAAGGCACTCAGCATCTTTTAGAGTCAGACTTCAAATATATACCATCTTGCTCAGCTGCACTTATAAAACCTAGCTGAAAGTCTGTTTAAAGTCTGAGCCAATTTTCTTTGTATATCCGCAACTTTTCACTAAGTCGGTGCAATTTGTTGGTTTGTCATAATGTCATAATGTCATAATTTCTGTATGTTTTCTTCTTGTGTGAGCAACAGAGACTCCCACAACTATATTTCTTTTATTTTCGGAGAGGAAAAAAAAAAGACTAAAACAGAAATATTTTAAAAATATTCTTACGATCAGCTTGAACTTGAATGACATAACCTAGTGTCAAAGCCATTCGCTGTGAGTCAACAGTACTCAGTATTTTGGCAGCTGCAGTACCCAGCAAAGGCTTCCCGTTGTACAGAGTATAGTATGTCAGTTCAGCTGGCTCCTTGGGTCCTGGAATACGCTGGATTTTTACCATCTTTTAGGAGAAAAAGAGAGAGAGAGAAAGAGAAATAAACTGTCTTTGTATTATGCCACTGCAATTGATAAAAACTGCAGGACACACACCGAACTCCTTGAAGTTCATCAGACCCCCTATAACCATAAGCGTCATGCAGATATTCCCATGGCATCAGGGCTTCTCCTCTTTAGAGCCTCTTAACTCTTTAAACATAATTGCAATGTAAAATCCCATACTAGGAAATGTATGCAGCACACAGAGGAGGAAAGGATCAAGTGTGTGGTCATTTAAGCCCTCTGTAAAAGGAGGATTTTTTGAAATTTGTCCTTATGTGGAAAAATACACTTTACTGGCATATTCCAATTGAGAAATCCCCCTCACATTTTATTTCTATATCCATTCCTTGTCATGCTAGATTTTTATTAATAAAAAGAACCATGATCTTTTGGGTTTGCTCTCTAGAGCACCAGTGGAATTTTTGACATGCAATTCTACCTCTTCTGAGGATAAGGGAAGTGTCAAACTTCTAAAGATGAGATGGGAAATGGGGGATTGTCATTTTTCTACATGACACTACAGACTAAATACGTCCTGTTTTCATGGAAAATCTTATAAAGATTTATATTTTCAGCAAATAAAAATTTATGTCGTCATTTTAAAATTCTTTCCGATTGAGAAGGCACACTATTGGGGGCATACTAGAAGAAGAAGAATTTGTTTTTATATCTCACAGTAAGCAAGTCTTGAAAAAACTCAAGGAAAATAGCAGTAACCTAACATGCAAGTTTTTGAAAACAGACCCAGTTTGAACCTATACAGCTAGAAACAGCTGACTAAATTAGCAAGAAAATAAAAAAATCCTTTCAAAAGACTTTGAGATGATGCTGAATAGAAGAAAGAGAAAGGCGTTTAATAAACCACTCGGGTCTCAAAATCCTGTTTCGGAATGTGATCTGTGACCACGTGATCTTAAGATACACAATGTATAAAGTGTTATCTTACTGCATTTCAACAAAAAGCAAAAAAAAAGAGTTCTAGCTTTTATAGAATTACCTCTCCAGTGGAAGAGTTAAGAATTTTTTCTTCTGTTTTTAAGAACAAAAAATAGAACTCTTAATTACGCTATGAAACTGTTTACACTAAAGTACATTGATTGTATCAATCTTCATAGCAAACCAAGAGAAAATATTTATTAACACTGATTAACTAATGTCAACTTTCAAAAGATGAGGCACATCAAAACATGTTTGATTTTCGAATAGAACTCATTAGAAATGGCATGCATATTGCACTCACTGCTTTGGCATTCATGAAAAAGGACAGGAAAGCTCAGCCTCGTTAAACATTTTCACACATACTGAGGCCCTGCACATGCAAAACAAAGCCTTCTTCAGAATGTGACTGGATGCAATTAATGTCCTATTGACCACCTGCACAGTGTAGCTGCCCACAGTAGTGGCACGTTTAAATCGTCTTCCTTGCTGATGGGACATCATGAACAGTGGGGCCAAGCGCTGCTCCATTAATCTTGCAAAGCTCTGGTTGTTCAGCCCCAGCAGCGTAATATCCACCCCCTGGATAACTGTGGGAATGGAAACACAACACGTCAGCCTAGCTTACACAGACAGATTAAATAACATGTGCTTTTCAAGGCTACTCTACTTGTGACAACGACACACTAACTAGCTTAGAAAATTAGCTAGAAAAATAACTGGATACCATTTCACCCCTCAGTGAAATATACCCTAAGGAGGTATAATGTGCTTGTGTATCAGTCACTGCGCTGTTGCAAAATACTCCAATATTCTTGGTTTACCAAAACGGCTTTGGAAAGCACTCAATCTATAATCCTCAATCTAAAATATAAGTAACCCCTTAAGTGGAAACCTGTTTGAGAGCAGCCTCCTTTAATATATATCAAAAGAACAGTTAGATGTGTCTGTTAAGTAGAAGTTTTCGTCCAGCAGTTTGGAAATCTCAAGTTAGAATTTTGTAGAGGTCAGTTTAAAACAAGGTATTCTATGCTTGACAACATTAAACACTGATAAAAACTATTTGTGAATAGACATTTTTAAAGAGTGACTGAATGGAAAAATCAAAGACACTGAATTTAAATAAAGTAAGAATAAGTGACATGGCATGCTAATTTGATTCATACAAATGTGTGATTTTTTCAACTTTAAAATTCTTTTGTGAGAATATTTGGGATCTTTTGTAAAAGAGTGTTCATCATAATATCAGCAATACTCCATTATGGTGAGTGTACACAGGCAAGAAATGGAATATCAGGGTGATGGGATGCAAATGGGAAGGAACCTTACCATTTCCTTCAGGGGATGATAATCTCCACATAAATTTATTTTTAATCTCAAAAATATAAATAGATATAACAGATATCAAATCACACTGGATATTGGAAACACACTAAAAAAAATACCATTTTTTAATAAAAAAGTTTGATGTAGGCTCCTGGGCATTTAGCAATTCCAGCTGTAGACACACTGATTAGACAGATTTTGATCTCTACTGACACAAAGATGGGAGAAAAGATGGTTTTGCCCACATACAACTGCTAAATTCAAAATGATTGTGAATGGGAACATGATACTGACAAGATGATTTTGCCCAAACAGGTATTCTGAAATCTAATAGCATTCTCTCCATCTTCTTTTCCATGATACTACGTGCTTAATAGTTCAGGTGCAGGAAGACACAGAAATTCCTGGACCCAGACACAGCCAGTAAATCATTACAAACTTTCTGGGTTCAGCAGATCACCTGCCTTTCTAAGTTATATCTGCAGGTCTCTCTGGATTTCAGTTTAAAGTTTAAGTCCCAGAAAGAAGCTGGAAGGAGCTCATTTTTGTTTCAAAACTCTGCAAACATAACGCTGCTCTCATATGTGCTTGAGCCCATAGTGGCACGAATTCTGAGGGAAGTGCTGGACTCAGGAGACTTCTCTGTTAGGCCAACAAATCACAGTTATGTCCAAGGGTAACTTTAATTAATTTGTCCAGTTGAATGCAATAAAAATGTTCAGTGAACAGCCACTTTTTTGCTTGTAAAATTACTGTGCAAACCGGTTTATAGAATTAAGCACTAAAAATTACTCTCTCAAGTGCATGGAAGAGGGATAGAAATTAAAAGATACCTGTGATCACCCAGTAGTCTCTAGTTGACTCAGAGACATCAAGATTTGGATACTCCAGAGCTTTAAAATAAAAGTTGAAGTTACTTCATAATATTCCAACATCCTACACAAGATATGACCCCAAAATATTTGGTGAAGCAAACACTGATAAATAAAATTGACTTTTCTATGAGCACTGCATAGAAGATAACACATTACTGCTCAGCCCAGGAGAAAATACAGATGCATAATATGATTTCAGGACCACAATTTCTCTTTTGCCTGAGAAAGTAGTAAACAGTAGGAACGTTATATGAAGTAGAACATGTATCTGCTGTTGCAGAAAATACTGGTTAGTACACTGGGGCAAAGCCAAGCATTGCCAATAACTGAAGGTCATGTGTAATATACCTGCATACGTGTATTATACACGCAGCTTTCTCTCTTTGGGAACATTTATGGAAAAGATGACATTCTGTGACCTAATTCTTACTTAAGTCAGGCCACAATTTGATGCTAAGATTCCACCACTCAGAAGGCGTTACCAAATTCTAGTTTGTCCACATTATCCTGAATCTATCTACATCTATCAAGAAGCATTGTCTTCAGTTCCTAACCACAAAAACTTCCCATCCAACTCTATGTGATCAGTAACAGCAAGAATAGAAACATCGTCTGCTGGCTTCTCAGAGAACTAACACAGAAATGCACACACAATAATATTTATCATGGAATCCCAATAGAACTAATTATTTCAATAGGACACCCTATGAGAGGAACTGCTGCACAGTCAGAACAAGTCTGCTTGAAGGAGATCTTAGGCAAATAAGTTGAAGAATTCAAGTGAATTAAGAATCTGCCCTGTTTTCCGTGTGTCAGAGTGTGTTTACATATGCACTAACACACATACATGTTCAACCGTTCCTGTTCAACTTACTCATTAACGACCTGCATGAAGGGATGGAGTGATCCCTCAGCAAGTTTACTGACCGTACAAAATGGGGAGTAGTTATAGCTGATAGCCCTGAGGGCTGCACTGCTATCCAGAGGGGCCTGGACAGACTGGACAACTGGGCGATGAGTAACCTCATGAGGTTCAACAAGGGCAAGTGCAGGGTCCTGCACCTGGGCAGGAATAATTCCTGACGCCCATAGAGGCTGGAGACCGACGTTCTGGAGAGCAGATCCCCAGAGAGGGACCTGGGCGTCATGGTAGACAAGTTGACCACGAGGCAGCAGTGTGCCCTCGTGGACAAGAGGGCCAATGGGATCCTGGGGTGCATTAAGAGTGTCTCCAGCAGGTCGAGGGAGGTGATTCTGCCCCTCTACTCAGCCCTGGTGAGGCCGCACCTCGAGTACTGTGTGCAGTTCTGGGATCCCCAGTACAAGAGGGATGTAGAACTGCTGGAGAGAGTCCAGCACAGGGCTACAGGGATCATCAGGGGCCTGGAACATCCACCCTTTGAGCAAAAGCTGAGAGAGCTGGGCTTCTTCAGCCTGGAGAAGAAAAGGCTGCGGGGGGACCTGATCAGTGTGTGTAAATACCTCAAGGGAGGGAGTGAAGAGAATGGGGTCGGTCTCTTCTCAGTAGTGGCCAGTGATAGAACTAGAGGAAACGGCCACAAATTGACGCACCAAAAGTTCCACAGGAACTTAAGAAAGAATTTCTTAACAGTGAGGGTGACAGAGCCCTGGAACAGGCTGCCCAGAGAGGTGGTGGAGTTTCCTTCTCTGGAGATGTTCAAAACCCGCCTGGACATCACCCTGTGCCACATGCTCTAGGGGACCCTGCGTGTGCAGGGGGGTTGGACTAGATGACCTCTGGAGGTCCCTTCCAACCTTAAGCATTCTATGATTCTACAGATACACACACATGCATTTAAAAGTACATGTATATATACATATATGTAGTGCATGTATGCTTTTCAAAATAGATTTATTACATGAATTATAAGCAAGATAAACAAAACTGAAAACTGCCTTAAAATGTAGTTAGTATGTGTATATCTAAAGCACAACACAACAGCACCATTTAAGGTATCATTACCATATGTGCTGACATCTGTGAGAAACTTATGTTTGCTATTTTGATTTTTTTTTGTTAACTTTTTCATCTCAAAAGTGCATTAGGCTGTAAAATTCAATATGGTGTTAGTTTATTATACAGATCAGCACATTTTGTTCAACAGAATTATCCAAGACAGAAAGCATTAATACTTGGAATTTCATTAAGAAAATATCCACGCTTTTCATGTCGATGCACTGATATTTAGTCACCTTACGCTTTTAAAATTCTGAAATAGTAAACAATGTACAAACATCAGATTATGGAGAGTAAATGCTTTTGAGGAAGAATTTCATTGTATGCCTTTAGCTCTGCATTTGAGACAGACTATAAAGAATCCTGAAAAGGAGTCACAGGAGTCCATTGGGAAATCCCATATTCTGCAAATGACATCATTATCCTTTTGATAAACTAAAGGCACTTGCACTGTCACATGAATAAGCATCAAGCACTTTTCTAAGTAAACACCTTCACAACACAAACTATCATAAATACTACGCGCACATTAAGCTTGCCATACTCCTGCTGTGCTGAGAATACAACCAAGGACTTCCACACGAAATATAAGCCATTACTTGTTAAAGGGACACCAGCTAAAGACTCAATCAGGTCAATTAATCATGTGCTGGGATCAGCAGAGAACTGCAAGACCACAACAGACTGCCTGTGTGACAAATAACTTGCACCACTCCTGACCAACAAGTACATTCGTGTTCTGCCTTTGCGAAAGGCACCATAATCCCCTTCTGGTGCAGCAGACCAAAATATCGAACAGAGCAGAAACTTCTGCCAAACACCCCGGAGCTTTTCCCTTGGGATCCTAGACAGCCTGCAAAGACAAGTCCCATACCAGCAGCAGTCTTCTCACAGGCTCATGCACACTGTCCCAAAGACAGCTCGTCAAATCTGAGTGCACTAATGCAGAGTAATAATTCATCACTTGATGTTTCACCTACAGTCATTTGGTTGAAAACATTTCAGACAGGTAAGATCTCAAGAATAATACATTATTCTTGTTTCACAAGGATTTGTACCATCACTAGAGTTAACTGTGATGCCTGACCTACTCACACTGGAAAGGGGTCACTTACCTAAAAGACAGAGTATTCACAGTAGAACTGACTGATCGCATGTTGCGTTAAGATCATTATTCTGCTGCTGATCCATTTGGAAAACAGACTAGCCAGAAAGATAACATATTTTCCCTAGTGCTCACCTTTCAACAGTCTCAGTCCTCAAAAGTCTTATTTTCAATAGGATCAGAAAATAAGCAAGCATTTTAATGATTTTACTTAGAGCCACAAATCTACTTCATTTAGCATTCTGTTCATAAAGGTATGCTTAGCTTTATACTCAGCCTAATATTTTACTACATGTGACATAAAAATTATAATTCCTTTGTCACTATTTCAGCGTTATCAGTGAGTGTGAAGCCTACTAGAAGCTTAACAAGATGTATTTGAGCACAGTATTTTAAATTTAACGAGTACCTCATGAAGATTTACATACAGGGAAATCAGCTGAAACCGGTCCTTACTCAGCTCAAGTCCATTATCAGGTACTAATGTCTCCATTATGGCTTTTTGTCTCCTTTCACCTTCAGTGAACACAGATCTTTTCCTACAGAGAGTTTAATTTCACACGCTGAATTTAACTAACAGTTTAACAAAAATCTCCATAATCAAATGCCCTGCTTCTTTATTCATTTTAGAGAAATCAGCATACAGTCAAAGAGTACTTATGCCATACACGCTGTGCAGGTGCATGACTTCCTCTAGCTCACAGGAGCCAATCTGAATCTGTACAGCAATAGAAATGCAAGTGAACTACTGGCACTCGTGTGTAGACCACAGTGTAACTGAGTGTGAAGTTCAGCAAACTTTTTCCCACAAACTTTTTCAAAGGATATATGCAAGCAGAGCTCATCACTCCCCAGTTATGCTGGCATCCAAAGCATGACGTCAAGTCCTCCTACTGAAACAAGTATTGCTAATTCTTTCTTGTAGCTAAAGGCTGTTCTGAAATTTATGTGATGCAGTAAGTTTGAATTGAAGAGATTCCATGCTTTTTGTTTTAAATGAAACTAAAATTTTAGGTTTTTTTGGAACCTGGCACAGTTGTTTATTATTGAGAGAATATACATACTGTTTCCAAATTACCTGCCAGGATTTAGATCCTGAAACAAACTCTGAACAAAAAATTAGTTAAAAGAAAAGATTCAAGTCCTCTAAAAAGTACTGTCTGTGAGTCTCATGAGAAAGCTTATGGTGTTTGCCAAACAAATGCATGAGGATGGCTAATTTTACAGAGCTCTGTGTCGAGATGGGATACTTACACTCGGCAATGGTGAGGGGTGGGTAGGTTAAATAGAATCCCACCAGTTCAGCCGACAGCTGATTAAGAAGGTTGCTGGAAATGGTACCATTTAGAGTTGTGCTTTGATTGTTGACTACATAAAACAGAGTGACGGCTTGGGAGACATTGGAAGTATTCAAAATCTGAAACAGAAGCAAAATAATGCATAATAAGTGTCTCTCAGGTCAACTAAAAAAACTTAACCACCTGACTACACACAGTTTGCACAATATTCTTGTGAAAACAGTCTGTGATACTGTAATTCTTCCCTTAGTATGTGAAGAGTTTTTGGAAAACAGAATAAAGGGCAGTTTGACTGAAGATGTTTCTTCCCAACCTCTTGAATAAGAACTATGAGAGAGGAAGACTATCTGAAAAATATTGTAATGTTTATGGTGCAAAGGAGTTAGGCCTGTATGTCTCTCTCTGCTACCTTTCTGGTGTGGTTATCTAGATTTTCTCTTTCTCCCTCTCTGCTACCTTTCTGGTGTGGTTATCTAGATTTTCTCTTTCTCCTTCAGAAGTGAAGGCCTCTCCTCTTTCTTTCCTAACATCATTTTGCTACCTGTTCTCTTCTCTCATCAGACTCTTGCAGTGGCCAGATCTAATGGCACCATATTTAATGACCAATTATGTGCAATACATAAAACTTTCCTCTTTCAGATGACAGTACAAACCTATTTCCAAAGTGGCTATCAAAGACACTATGTTGAAATACAAGCATACATACAGCAAAGAATAACTCAGAGCATTTGAAAACAGGCACTGGCAAAGCAATCAGCACTATACCTGAACTGTTAAGTTGTTGCTGGTATTTAAGACCTTTCTTTCAGCATCCTGAAACGCTCTCTGTAATCGCTGCTCCATGGTCTGAACAAATTTGCAGGACTGTATATTGTCTGTCTGTCCTACAAACTGCAGCTCTAGAAAAGGAAAAATGTATTTGTGTTTATACAAAATATTTTTAGCTACATAACTCTTAATAATATCTGAGAGGAAACAAATTAATCAGGTGAAAATACTTCCACAGAAGATGACATTTAAGTACCACTGTAAATTACCCCTAATTAAAATAAAATACAAATATTGGATTGCATTATTAGACCTGGCCCAAACTAACAGAGACTGTTTCTACAGCGATATATACGATGATAAGACCAGTTCACTGTACAAATACTTACGCAAAGATAGGCGGTAAGTGAAAGCTATTTTAAAACAGTAGTTATACTCTTAAATCTTGCAAGTCACTGGTTATTACAAGACACGATCATAATATTGATTCTATTTCTGTCCGCAATAGAAAAAATGGGTAATTGCAGTATGTATGTGTATATAAATATATAAGAGCACATATGAGAAATCTCTTTACAATTGAATATGCTGTTTTACAGGGCTGAGATGGTCATTTTGGAATTTTAACTTTCCCTGGGCACAGAAGAAAGGGACTTAGGCACCGGCAATGCCACTTACACTGGGATTGGACACATTGAACTGTAGCAGACCTTGTCTTGCTACCTCCTGCTGTTACTTAGGGCACCAGGGGATGGGAAAACATGACCAAGAGGAGGAAGCTCCTAACATTTATAACCTGAACTGTTAACAAAATACTCAACTGCTCTCACCACCAGCAGGCTACTGCTTACCTGTTTTCAGCTGGAAGTGGTATGCAGGTAGTGGATTCCATGGCAAGGCCAGGACAGCAATGGACTGAAGACTTGGGATGTGCTGCTTCATGTCTGCTGTGGCGTTGCTAATACCATAAGCAACAAGCCTTTCAATTACTGCCGCTGGCATGAAAACCAGCTTCTCCCGTGTAACATAGTAACCAACTGTTACATTATTTGATTGTTCCAGAATTTCAACCTAAAACACACAGGAGAAAAATACTTCGTTTGCAACTTAATTATGGTTCAACCAGAGTTCTCATGGTGAATGTGCAAACCTTGCAGGACATTTTTTTTATAGCCTCCTGTAAACCTTATAGCAAATACCATATCAGGCATGACATTAACAGAAGCAATTTGGGACCATTAGTCCTAACCCAGGCAACATGTGCTCCTATTTAAGGCACTGCAGTATTGTTACCACTGCTCACGCAACTCTAATTTACCCTGGGGCCTCATTCACATAAAGGGGCTTTTACTTTTGAACCTAAAACTACAGGGAATTCAGAGAACATCTATCACCCATTTCATACCTGAAATTCACTGATTTTGTGCAAGTGTCTGTCTGTGCAGCTTTGATATTATTATATTTTTGTAAGGTGTCTGTCTGTGCAGCTTTGATATTATTATATTTTTGTAAGGGTAAAATTTCCAAGCATTTCATTCTCCAACCTCAGACTGTTCCATCCTACTTATCCTACACTCTGTCTTATCTTTATAAGCCATTGCCTAGATGACAGATCACAAGAAAGAACACTCTGTGAGCCAAAACAGAAAGTTCATCTTGTATTTCAAAAATCTACAGTTTCTTAGAAATGCAAGCCATGTAACTTGTCCTCCACACTACGTTTGAACTGGGATCCTCCCTCAGGTTTACACCCTGAGGGTAATAAACTTGACAGTTTCTATCGCAGTTTCTGAGACCCTAAGGAATCTGAACCTCCTGAACTGGTTTACACCATCTGAAACTGCAATTACTTTCCCCATTTCCCCTTACTTCATGAGTACTCTTCCTATGACAGTTGTATGCTCTGTATAAACCCCTGCCCAACATCACCAGAAGCTTCTTTTACACACAAAATTGTGCTAGGCATCTATTCTGGTCTAGTCTTACATTCAGCACTGCAGAGCTTCATGCCATTTACGTGGAAAGTGATGAACATATCTTTCAATTATTTTCAACAAAACACATTTTCTCCCTGCTCAGGCTTTTCATCCCTGAGGAACTGAACTTATCAGGTTGTGTGTCTTCAAACCAAGGAACGGATTGACAGCAGTGACATCCCATTTACCAGGCCTGCTCTTGCAAGTGATCTAGGCTAAGCGTGGAAGCTGTTTAACTGCAGTCCCTCCTGAACTGTGGGAGCAGTCAGCGTCACTGCTGTCAGCAGGCATTTCCCACTAGCAGCAAAAAGAAAGTTGGAGTTTTTCACCTTTTACTTTTTGAGATAAAATGAGAAAAGCCTTAGAGGGGTCCTCAGAGTGGCAGCGTGGGTGCCACCTGTGCCTGCCCTCTGAACAAAAGCCCTGTACATTTCCCCGTAAGAGGGAATTCTGAATCCAGAGGGAGAGGCAAAATAATGAAAGACATGGGGCAACCTATAGAGTCAAGGGTGGCAAACGCTGCCCTGGCCAAATCCAGGCTGCCAGTGCTGCATGCCCCCTGACAGATGGGCACTTGAGAGCAGACCTGCCCAGGCGCAAGGCATGAATGACCTGCTGCTGCTTGCCACTGGGGGCCACTGTGTAATCTAGTAACACACTCTGCCTCCCATCTCACCTCCCTCTCCTCCAGCAACTCCCATGCTCTCCTGGTTGTGCTCACTGCTTCAGTTAAGTCCCACTTTTGAGTTCCAAAATCAAGAACAAACACCTTCTGATTCAGGCCTTTGGCCTATGTGCAACTGCAACAGTCCTAGCTTGGAAGTGCTGCTGCACTACGTGCAAACGGAGCAGCCAGGAGGGATCCTCAGAGACCCACCACCATCACTGGAATATGTGACACTAGCTAGTCCGCTACTGTCTCTACCTCTTTCCAGAGAGACCTGGCACTTGGCTTTGACAAAGCCAAAGTGCTCAGTTTTATAGAGCCAATAGGCAACATGCATTTTCATTTGTTTATGTTTTGGGGCAGTGAGATGGAATAAGGTGCAAACACATGAGGGACAGTGAAACTGGGGGCCATCTGCCAAGGGGAGGAAGGACAGTACATGTGGAAATAAACAAATATAAGCCTGCAGCTTGTCATGATATCGCTGCCAACCACAATGCTTATGGTGGACACCAATGCTTAACATAAAAGTTTATCATTTACTCTTGGTGCAAGGGTTGTTCCAATGTGATCTCACAGGCAAACCAAGCATGCTTACCCGAGCGCTGACATTTTGGTTGAAGGCTTGTCTCAACACTTGGTTCAGTCCTTTCGTCACACTCTCTCTGAAGGAGCTGCTCATCAGTAACCTCCTCGTGTTCAGAAGCAGAACTGTGTAACAACCGAAAGTTGCATGCTAGTTTAAGACATCACCATATTCTTTGCTTTCTTTCTATTGTTTTATTTTGACTGTGCTAATTCAGAGGAAATCAGGAAGCAGCTACGATTTGCAGCAGCTGCAATGAGAGCAAGTACTACAGGGGCTCAGCAGCAGCCCAGAGGTCACTGTTCTTCTGGTGACAATAGCCTGTTGTTTCCAGAGTGGGGTCTAACAATTGCAATTGCTCTTATAATAAGAGTAAGTCTGTGCCATGCTGCCTGAGGTACAGTTATTTGATTGCAGATAGACTAGTACAGCATTCCCACATGACTGAGCTGATGCTACATGGCCAGGCCTACATAAAGAAAAACTGCTTCATAGGATCACAAATAGAATTAAGTGAATGAAGAAATGTGTTATTCCATCACTAAAATGATCTTCAATTGGGAAGTATCTGTATACTTCGCTAATTTTACTTTTCTAGGGAAAAACTACAGTGGCATTGGTAGTTTTTTCCTTTTCTCTTATCATTTAGAGTGAGATTTGCATCTACACTGAAGTACTTCCAGTCATATGTTATGTACAGGCTAGATGCTTAGCTTTAAACTCACCTTTTATCTTTCAAAATAGTTGTGTTCGTGATGCTCCTGCTAACAATACTTCCTAGCCACTAAAAACACAGTAGGTCCAAAACCTGCTTATTTCATTACCCCAAATCTCATTCATGTCTAGGCAGGTGCAAAACCCCTTTAATTTCAGCTCTATCCTTTGCCAAGAGCTACAACATTCGCAGATCTCTGGCTGTGCACCCTGCGACCATAAGGATTCCTTAGATGTCAGGGGGTAAGGAAACTTCTCAAGATTTCTCGAGTTGAGAGTTCCTACAGATAAGGAAATCCATCTGTGAAATACCAGTCACGAGCCGTAGCAAGTAGCACTGTCCAGCTAGAAAGCCCCAAATCCACCTCAAGACTAATGGGCTACATTACTTGCCACTTCAGTGCGCTCCCAGTTGCTCACCGACTGCCCCTCAAAGAGAAGCCATGCCTGGGCAGCACCCTCAGTGAGGAGTCCTACCTGTTTTGAGCATCTGTTTCCTGGAGAGGTGGCATTCCAGAGACGGAGCTGCTGTCACGCTTGCCAGAGGTGCTGCTGCTGTTTCAGGAAGGGCAGAAGTGCTTTCCACGGGAGTAGGGGGAAGCCTAGTTGCTTTCGCGGGTGCTGTAACAGATGTCAAAGCTGCTGTAATTGTCAGCGGATAGGGGGTTGACATTTTGGTGACTTCTGAGCTTGGGAATTTCTGGGTGTCAATTACTGTTGTTTTTATCTGCCTTGGTGCATGTACTGTGAATGCAAGTGTGGAATCTGTGACTGTGCTACTTTCAGGGGGTATAAGCATAGCTTTCATGTCCATGGGTGATGCACTTGTGTTTCTTGTTGCAAAAGGAAAATCTGTATGTGGTCCTACTGAGCTTAGAATTGAGGCCAATTTTGTGGTAGTGTTATTTTTTGTTAGATTCAGTATTGGAGTGCTTATAGCCATCACGGATGGCAAAGGTGTGTTCTCAGTGCCTACAGAAAAGGAAGAAGCTGGCACTAGTGAAGCTGGAGATGATTTTCTTGTTAATTGTTTTGCTTCTGAAGTTCCTACTGTAGGATTTGCACCAGAAGACACTCCAGAAAACACTGTAATGACAGAATGGGTAAAGTTGGTTGTTGACAAAGAAGGAGAAGTTGGAGATGTGGTGGTGATGCATGGACAGAAGTTATGATGACTGACTGCAGAGTATTGGTGATAGGTGTTTGCAATGGGATGCTCTGCATAGCTTTGTCAGATACATTAATGGGAGCTAGACTATGTCTTGTAACAGTTGTGTGCCACTCTTCCACGCTAAATGTAGCTGGATTTTTAATAACTAGATTCAAAGAGCCAGAGGAGTCTAAGCGAGAATTTGCAATTTCTGGCAAACTTCCAGAACTGCCTTCTTCTTTGGTATTAAAACCACGTATGCGAGTTGAGCTAGAAGAGAATCTAGTCAGTGGAAAGGGAGACTTTGTTCACACAAAGCTCTCATCCAAGCTAACCGGGTAAGACACTTTTCCAGCATTCGTTTGCGATTCCAAAGCACCAGGAAAAACACTTGTATTATTAACATGTAGATGGAGTGGTGTTTTATACTCTGTAATGACATTAGTATTCCCAACAGTGAAGAAATGAGTGAAGTTTTCAGTTGCGTTTCCATGATTCTTCTGCAGGGCAGCGGATATCATCACAGCAGGAGCAAGGGATGAATACTGAAGAGAGGTTTGCAATGCAAATGCACGTATACCAAATTCCAGGAAACTATTAGACTTCATTCCAGCGACAGTTAAATTTGAAACAGTTTGACCACACATTGCAGATGTATAGTTCGTTGAAGCACCAGAGAAAAATGATTGCTTATTTGTATTTTGTAGACCTGAATTTTTTTGGATCTGTTGTATAGTACTCAGTTTCTAACAGAGAAATACTTGGAGGAACTTCCCTTATTAACATTTTGACTCAAGGGACATTCGCACTAGTTGGAGAGAGCAGTGCCTTACTGCTCCATGTAGATACTGGAGCTGCAACTTCAGGAGAGTTTCAGGAGAGAAAATGCCTTCAGGGAAGGCATTTTAAACTGCCTTCACGGACAGCACTTGAAATACAAGAAAACCTGAGTGCTGGCTATCAATCATCCCCATCACGGAAAGAGATGGTGGCAACAGAAAGAGAGGTGGCAACGTAGCCCATTCTGCAGGAGGTTAAGTGCTTCACATCAGAGGTTAAGTGCTTTGTATCAACTGCATGCAAAGTATGAGCAGAGGTAAAAATTAGACTGATTTAAAGCTGACCGAGGCAAATGCTCTGGCTGTGGAGAGATGGCAGCAGGACTCTCACACTGCTTTCTTCATTTTTGGTTATGCCTGAACTTCTTGAATTAGCAGGCTGCATAGAGCTATCAGAGGAATTTGCAATAGCCAGTTCAGGTTTCAAAAGGCTTTCAGTGGAAGTTATTAACACTGCAGCCAGATCAGGTCTAGTCATTTTTGCTTCCAAAACACTACCTCTTATCCTTGATCCTTTTGTGATTTTACTGGCTTGGATATCTGGAGAAACTTTGGAAAGAGATCCATAAGGTAGAATGCTATTAGCATTAATTTTAGTGGATATTTTTGCTGTGATCCCTCTCATGAAAGACTGTTGAGTTGTTCTTGCCACTGGAGAGCCAGCAGAGGCTGTGAGAACATGTGCCGAAGCAGCTTGCCATTGCATGTCCATTGCTTTGTAAGCCCCATCTGTCAGGTCTTCAGAGAGAGCCTGATTCACAACGAACCTCGAGCGCTGCAAGGAAATGCTGACACCTCCAAGGGCTGCCGCTGCTCGTGTGCGTTGCCCTTGTAGGAGCTCGGTCTGCCTCGCTTTGCCAGGGAGGTGCAGTGCTTGTTGAATAGGAGGGTGCTGCTTCTCTAAGAAAATCTGCTTCACTTCTAAGAGCCAGCACTCGCAATACTGCATTACCTACATCTGGAAAAAAAATGCCATTGACAACATGAGGGCAGGAGTGTTCTCCATTGAGCTGGAGACCTTAACTGGACTCTCAGAAGCTGATGACATGAATGCTGCTCTGATAGAGCTTGCAGTGCAATCAGTCAGCAGTGTGGAAGGCTGAGGAGTTCTGGAAGTTACTGGTGTGGAAGACAAATACCATGGTAATGGCACAGAAGTTCCTGAGTATATAGCTACAGACATCCTCTCTGAAGAAGACTCTTTTCCCATTATTTCTGTAAAATGCACTGTTGTTGATCCAGAGAGATTAAAAAACATGGTACCCACTAAAAAAAAAGAGGCCCTAGGTAATGTGATTCATCATACTTGAATTTACTACAGCGACCAGGCTCAGAGGATTATTTCTGCTTTCACTAACCTGAGAGTTGGTTCAATCTGTGCTGAAGGAACGCTCAGGATCGGTGGCCAAAGGCACTCTGATGGGCAGTAGAGTAGATTTAGGAAAGTTAATGGTATGTGGTGACTGGATTATCAATGAAGAGAATGATGGCGATGGAACAGTGGCAAGAATGTCTGATCCTGAAGTGCTTTCTTTTAAAATGGAAGGTGTTTCTAATGGTATTAGCTGCAATGGCACAGCTGTACTTGAATGTGTCATTGATGGTGTACTGGACAATGTGGCAAACATACCAAGCTGAGGCAAACCTGATACAGCAGCTGGTTCATCCACATCTTGAGACGATGACCTCAGAGGTGAATCAGCTGAAACTTCGGCAGGTTCCTGCGACGCACTATTTCCACTGCCTTGATAAAGAGTGGGTGAAAGATTAGTTTGATCCATAGTTCTGGCACGTTGGCCTGTCAGTGTTGTTCTTATCATCTGAAGCAGGCTTGCATTCTCTAAAGTCTGTCCCACAGAAATGTCAGCTACTGAGGCTGTCTTAGTTTCTGCAAAAGGCCGTGTTGGTGATAGTATAGATCTCCAGTTAGGAAAAGATTCCGTAGAAGCAGCAATGTTGATATGCTGTAGTTTGAAACCTGTAAAATAAAAAATGAAGTGGGTACTCTCTTCTCCAAAAGGAAAAGGAGAGATCTTGTTGCAATAAAACACAGCATTATAGGCATATTATCTTTAGTGAAATTAGTGCCTTTTCATTCAAAGGAGAAAAACAATCAGAGAAAGTCAAAGAACAGTGAAAATAACATTGTGATAGATTAGAAACCTCTCAAGTTATCTTATCAGACTGAAAAATCTAAGATGAGGTTTAAAGACAGTACAAACACTAATTTTAACTAGAAAGGTTTAACATACTAAAAAATATCTTAAGCTTGGGACAGTTCTTGAGGTTAACATCAGTGATCTCATGTCAAAATAGTACGGGAGAAGCTGGGTTTAGAAGAGCTGCAGAAAGGGACTGGATTTTGACAAGCAGGCCGCAATGACTTGGCAGGCAGTCTAATATGGGAACAGAGTCAGGATTGGCTGGGTTCCTGCAGGATGCATCTGGAGGTGCTCATCGTGCCAGTTCTAATAATGTATGCAGTTGTAGGCACAAAAGGGAGAAAATGCAGTGGGGAGGAATACAGGGCAGAGGGGAGAGAGGGAGTAAGATCCAAAACAAATTAGAAAATTAAGCTCTTTATTTGCTAGGCCCAGATGTACACACTTCAAATACCAGCTTATTCTACATTCAACACCATTTGTTGCTAGGCTTTGTTTTCTTAAAATGATTACAGTTCTTCTTAAAATCATGGCTTGGGAAACCTTACATTCTTATTAATTTAAAGATTATAATTAAATCCAAAATAACCTTTACATTTCTTTTTCTCCCTTTCCTCTCTCCTACATCCAAACCAAGTGCTGGCACTTGCTCCCATGACAAGCCATACCCCCTTGCACAGCAGAGCAGATCAAGGTATCAAGACAAATCCAGTTATCAATACAGCCAAGAGCCCTCAATATGATCCTCTTGTACAACCAGGATCCAGCAGCAGAATATTCTAGAGCACAAGAGAGGAAAATGGGTCACACAGAACCTATTTAAAACTAAGTTTCTTTCTTACGCCACCCTTGTGCTACATCGCCCATCATCCATATGCATAAGGCAAAGCAGGGGATTCAACCAACTCCTCTAGGCTCCTGTGTTCATTCAGCATGAACCTGCTGCAACTGAATAACTTAAGATGTTCAGCATGGCACCTTCACACCGAAAGTTACAGATCTTCCCTTTTATCCCTTTGTTTAATATGCCTAATTTGACCACAAATGGTTGTTTACTTTTCTTTTGTCAAGATGCAAGAACAAACGAATCCAGAAATAAGTTATCTTCAGAAAGCAGTTCCAGGATGAAATTCAAGACAGAATTGAGTTTCAAACAGCTAAAAATAATCCCGACCCCTTGCACCAAGTAGGAGCTTATTTGGACACTCTCTTTTTGGATAAAATTAGACAAATGTAGGCAGACACAGGACTATCTCCAGCAAAAATGTATACTGACTAGCAACCAATCATCCTATATAGCTGCACCAGGTGACTTTATGGTGGGAACATCTCTAGATGATCACAAGACCTAGCGGGGAAGACGCAGAAACACAGGAGAAGCAGGAGCAAGGACAAGAGGTGGTAGAGTCTGCAGTAGGACTCGGATCCAAGGAGAGCCTTGTGAGTTAACTGGAGTGCCTAACAGCGAGCACTGGGCTGTGCAGTTTGCAAAATCAAGCACTGAACTTCTGTAACGCCAACTCAGCCAGGAAAGTCACTGATATCCAGTCTGTTACATCTCTAATAAATTGCCATTCCACCTTTGAAATGACAGGCTGTACTGAAAATTGAATGCAAACCCTTCACCTGAGATTCATCTAGTTCTGCCCAAATGTGAGTCCTAAAGGGGAATTAAACAAGTCAATGCTTTTTGCTTTCTAAAATAGCAAGATCTGTCAACATCAATCCATGGACAATCTGTAACAATCTTTACATATTTCTTCACACTTTGGTTTAATGAGAATGATAACTAACAGAGAGTCAATGCAAACCTGAAAAAGTGGGGAATTTTGTTACCACATTTTGACAAGGAGTAAAGAAAAGCTCACAAAATGCAAAGAAGCTAAAATACAAAAGTGTCCTCTAACCACCATTTAATCCTTCAGCTCTAGTTTCTTCCACTTGACATCAAACGAGCAATTTTTCCTCTTATGTCCATTATTGAACTAAAGCTCCTGATTAACTCAAAGTCTAAAATAATAATAATAATAATAATAATAAAAAAAACCTATTCAGTATTTTGCAACCAGACAGTCAGTTGCTGTCATTCTACTGCAGCAAATTCTCTTTTATATCCAGCTCTACAAAAAGGTGCTACTTTTCTCTACCAGTATCTTCTTCAGTCTTCCACCATAAACACCAACACCTGGCCAGATGCAGCCATCAAAAAGCAAAATTACCTTTCCCATACATGGGGTTTAAGCTGAAATATTTAGTATTATTTAAACTGATAAGAATCTATATTCGTTATCATCCTGTTAAACACCATGCAAACTAAGGCTGTGTCACTGGAACACCTTTATCTCTACATCTACCACAACTAAAAATCCTTGACCAAAGGAGAAGACCAAGTCAAATCAATAGGAAGGTCGCCATGAGAAATACAGCCTATATGAAGTGCAGAGAAAATCCAAACCCTGAGCCATTATGTGAGCACTGCACATTTAATTCTAGCCTCGTAGTCAGTCGTTAGGGAAAACAACTCTAAAAGCAGCTTTAAGAAATAATAACAGAGTTTGCTACATAAGCAATTACAAACATCCACACATATGCAACAGACGAAGCGATTTAAAGGAAAAGGACAAGTGACCACCTAAAGACAAAGCAACCACTGCATCCAGAAGGGCTTGTTTCTCTTCTCACAAGGAGCAAGGTTTATTCTTGAGTTATTACACTAGGAGAGGTGGGTGCTGGAAGGTCAGGCAAGGTCAGTATTGGATAACACAGGAAAATTAACAAAAACAATGAATCCCTGCGTCACCAGTGGGAGAAGGTAACTCCTTTCCCAAAGGGCTACACAATTTTCTTCTCCTGTTACAATATCTAGGAATATCATGGCTATACATTGCAACCGTACATTAGGGTTTACTAGAATGCATCTTTATTATTTAAGAGCTCTACAATTGGAAACTACGGCACAAGAAATGGAGATTTCACATGTCAAAGGATACAAAACATGCCACCAACTAAATGCAAACACTTGATAAAGCATGTCCAAAACAGCTATGTACATGGACAAATTTTACTGCAGGAACTGGTAAACCTTAATTTTGGCTGATTCTTTCATTTGTTTAGACTGTAGCACTTCCAAAACCCCAACTCTGACCCACATCTTTAAAATACAGCACTCCTTATTGCCAGGCAACTGGCTGCCTCTCAGTGCCCATTCACCTGCAGCAGTCACCAGCCACCAGAGCTGGACGTGAAAAAAACAAAAATCTCCCTCTCCTTTACAAAAAAAGGCTTTTTCTCAAAGGCCCCAAAAAACACCACATGGCACACAGCTATCACTACTTATTTTTACAAAATCAGAAAATAATATTTTGTCTCTAAACTACCAGCTACTAAAGTGGTCTGTTTAAAGAAACATATTTTCAGTGGGGGGAAAACAAAGCACCTAGGGAGGTACTATACTCCACAGAATTTTCTCTTATATGAAATAAATAAATAAATACAAAAACACAAAGTTAGGTCTTCACAATAGAAAAAATGTTCAAGTTAAAAAATGTGAATTACAAAAAATAAAAGTGATTTTCATCACCTTCTGGATACTTTCAGGATCAACGCTTTTGAGAATTAGACATCTGGCTTTAGTATATTGCTTACCTAATTATTCGAAAGCACATTCATACACATAGGAATGAGCAGTACTCAAAGAAGTTTATTTAGACACTACTAGCATCAAGGTAATACATGATTTCACGCACAATGCAGAAAGAAAAAGTAATTTTTTATTTGGCAACATGCAATACCAAAGTTGCCAGTTCTCAGGATTTTACCTGGAGACCTGCAGGACTGAGTTCTCTACAAAATTCATCTCTCAAATAAAACTGATGCTATTAATATTTATTAATATTTCACTTTTAAGCAATATTTGAATTATTGCAGCTGTAAGTAAAATAACATTAAGGCATTTAAAAATTCCATGATATTTAAGGAAATCACATTTGTAGAGCAATGACTCATGGTTTGCCTCACAGACTAAGAGTAGTATCAAAACCTGAATCTCAGGGGAAGTTTTGGGGTCTATACCTTGTCTATTTGGACCCTTTTGGATTTTGGCAGCAAAGCAGAAAAAACACAGACTTCACTTACTTTTTCACCAAGAGCTGTAGGTATGTGTCAAATGCAACAGTGTATTATATGGCTGCAGCTAGATGATACAAACATGGCTTCTTACCAAAACTCCGCTTTTGTGAAAGCCAGTTTTTATTTGAAGTTCTATTTTTACTGGCATATTTCAGTGAGGAACATTTAAGTTTTCAACAGTTTATATTTCTTAATATCATATCATTCCAAAAGCAAGAGCGCGAAGTTTTGAATTAATTATCATGGAAAGCCCATATCAAGGTTTCAAACTGTGTGTCTCCCGAATGCCCACTGCTCTATCCGTACAAGCCCCAAACTGCTTCATTGCAATCACCGTGCCAACTTGCACTCTTTTAACCTCTAATAACTCAGCAAGATACATGCAAGTGGCAAGGGCAGATGAGCTCCCGCCTCGTGGTGCCTGTTTCAGGGGGAGACACAGACGGGCAGCGCAGCAGCCCCACGCAGCTCTCCTGCCCTCCCTGGCACAGTGAAAGCCCAGCTGAGCAGTCACCCACACCAGGCCAGCGTTCCCTCCTAGCGCGGTCTCAGAGGTGCAGCATATGCACAAGCAACACAAGCAGAGGGGATTTCTGCAGTTTCTTTGTAGGTCACGTGTAGAAAATACACTGCTTTTTTCTTGGGAGATGCTCCTCGCTGTGTGTTTCGTTATTGTCCAACTGCCAATGCTTTGAAAGTATGAAAAGTTACGGTTTTAAAGAACAAAAGCAATAAGCTAAATTGATGTTTAGCTTAGTACAATTGTGTTCACTCTAGACAAATGTCAGTAAAGGCTACAGAATCTGGCTAGTTCCGCCTTTGGAGCAAATGGAGCAATCCGGGCCTGTTTAAAAGGGGGCAGCGGAAGCGCAGGCAGCCTGGAGCGTGTTTGCTGTGCGTTACATAAGGCGGGCGCAGCCACCCGCGCCGCTGTGCCCTCCTCAAGAAAGCCCGGAGATCAGGCCGGGAAACTCCTACGAGCTGCTGCCCGGAATGAGCCAATAGCCAAATGCTGAGCCGAAGGACAATGCACGCTTCTTTAGAAGGAATTTTTCTCCTTGGGAATGAATGAGAGTATGGACATAAGCTCTGAGAAAAGGTCCATGCAATGAATATGTTTTTCTTAGATTATTTCTTCTTCTGAGCAGGTTTGACAGCAATGAAAAGCTTTTATAGAAGAGCTTTTTAATGCTTTGCCCCCCTTTTTTTTTTTTTTAGAAAAGAAAAGGTAAAAACTGAGAAGAACCCCAGCTTCTTGATTTGCCCTATCTGAGGTACTCCTACCAAGAAGACAGGAAACAACTCCGGTTGCAAGAAAGCTTTCAGAAAGCGTCCTGAGGCCAAGCCAGAAAGTCAGCACAAGACCCGCAAAGGCAGGCATAACATGCAAGATACACTGCAGTCAAAAATTACATCTTAAAGAACTATGCATATCAGCTATGTTGTTAATTATAAAGCTCCTCGCTGGCTCTAAAGAACATGATGACTTGACTTAAGCTAGAAAGTATCATGAAAATGATTTAATTTTTTCATTTTCTACAACTTCTGCCATGCTTTGCACAGCTCATTAACCTTTATTTTCAGGAGCTTCTTTTCTTGCTGCATAAAAGAGGCAATAGCTCACATTTATAGTAATATGTTGGCTTCTTCACCTTTCCACCTCTTGGAAATCACTGCAAGCACTATTTGACACGACATCATTACTATCAGTAATAAAAATCAGCCATCCCTGTTGACAGAACAAAACAAGCTAAAAGCAGAGGGGAAAATCAGTCGCTGGCAGTAAAAAGGTTAAATAACTGCCCAGTAAAATCCATCTCTTTTGGATTCACTAATTAAAACCTAGGAAAGATATATGACATCTCTTTCTAATTCTGAAAAATATGGGAAATATGATGTAGAATGTGAGGTACCCGAGACTACTGCAAAAATATCTTAGACAACAGCCTAGACCCAAGCTCAGTTATCAGAGATGAGTTTTCCAGAAAAGATTTGCAAGACTTCCTGCACAACACACCCAGCCCTAAAGAATAAGTGTAGAATAAAGAAAATAACCCAGGGAGAAGTTTCAAGAAAGAAGGCAAGAACTACCTGAACAAACCGGCAGCCACAGCACTGGTCAAATCTTGCCATTTCACAACAGAGAATGCCGGAGTGAAAGAAGATACAACCTTCATTCTAATTTTAAGTTCAAGTTTTAAGAAAATTCCCTGTGGCAAAAATTCTCTCATGCTTAGAGATATGCAATGCTACAAAATAAAAAAGGGCAAAAAACGCCAAGAATCTCCATCTTGTGTGTATCTCATATGATGTTTATATTAACTAGCTTGACCACTTGACAATAATGCATGTTCCATACAGGGTGCCAAGCACAAACCTCATGCAGCACAGTTACCTTGGCTTTTTGCATTTCTTAGGCACTAAGGATGTCTTACACATACTGACACTGCAAATGAGAGAGGAAGTGGTGAAGAACCACCCTGAAATGCTAACTCGAATGCAGAGCCACTTCTGCAAAGAAGATCCAAACCAGAAAGCTCTCCTTAGCTTTGCTTATAAAGGCTAGGAGAGCATGTGATGGCTCTAAGCACATGGGGAGGAGATGACCAGAGAAGGAAAAGAACTAATTAAGCCCAAGAACAATGCCAGAACAGTAATACAATGAGCCTCGACTGAGAGGCACATCATAACTCGGCTCTTGTTACTAGGCTGCAGGTGTTGGTGTCTCCTCTCCTCCAAAGAGCAGCTGGTCGCAGCAAAGGGCTAAACTGCAGGAGTGGAGAAGCCCCGCACCAGATCCACCGTGTCCCCACACTATGGTTTACAGAGCTCCACCACGAGAGCAGGCATCAAAGGCAGCAACCCTATGGCTCAAAAATACCAAAACACACGGATAAAACAAGCAGATGTTTGTGGCTTCATGACAGAAAATGACTTAAATACTTCTTTCGGGAAGTTAAAAACAATCTAATTAAAACGTTTTGTCCTTCGCAGCAATTTTGTAGGTTGGCTGCCTTCTGCTGCACCTTGCTTCATGAAGATATGCCCAGGTACTAACATGTTCTGTCACATTACACCTTAAACAATTGTAAAATGGGCCTGCTAGATAAGTAACTGAATATCCTTCCACCTTGAGTCCTCAACTGAAATCCAACTTTCTAATTTCTAATTCAGCTTGGAACTAAAATCAGAAGAAGCTTGGCTGTGTGACCCACTTTGGATATAACCATATTTCTTTTCTCCTAATCGCTGCCCTTTAGTTGAAGCTTCATGAGATTTTTGTCACTCAAAAATTCCTCCAAGCTATTTCCAACAACAGCCTCTAACCACACCAGATCTTAATTCTTTCCAACCACTCAGTTAATTGCTAGAGACACGTACGGTCACTTCTTTAAGAGAAAGTAAGCAGGAGAAAGGATCATGTGCTACTTACACAGGCTTTCCCTCGGTGCACGCTGTGTGGACATTTTGCATTTATGTAACTGAATACTGAGATTTTAAAGCTGTCGGGAGAAATAGGATTTTAGGAGCATTAGGCCTATGCTCTGTCAAACACAGGCACTGTAGAACATTTAAAGCTTTTTCCCCCCCACTTGCTCTGTACAGTTAAGGCTACTGAAATGACAATGTAAATGACTGAGAAATTAGAGAGGGATTACTGGGGGATATGAGTGAATAGTGAGCATTTAAACAAACACTATTTCTCACAGTCAAGATTTATCAGCCTGAACACTAGTAAAATATAGAACCATGTGCACAAACACAAGCACAGATGCAGCATCTCACCTTTGGGAAAGGTAGTGCTTGTTCAAAGGCTGCTCTTCTGCTTCTTTGCAAGTCAGAGAAGTGTCGCAGTAAACCGCTGACTTGATGGGTGAATCACCATTAAACAGAACTAAAATTATGAGTAACAGAAAATCACACAGTAAAAAGCTACGGTTTGACAGTGTGGATGTGGAGCATCTGAAGAGAATTCAAAGAGGCTAAAGGTTCTTGCACAAACAGAAAAATGTTGGTTGATTATTATTTCCATTAGTCCTCTAGCTCAGATGCATCTACATTGTCATCTTCAGGATGCCAGAGGAGTTTCAGGACTCTAGGATAGGACTGCAGAAATAAAAACATCTGTATAGATACCGATAAAACTGACCCT
>PTEX01000043.1:5046197-5074170 GCA_003342815.1 Eudromia elegans
CCAAACTTTTCCAAGTCTCCCTTGCATGAAAGGTGGATGGGGCAGGTGGGAAACTCTCAAGACAAGTCCTGGCTTAATGGTTATCAGGAGATAACACTAAAGCAGCTCCCACTCAAGCTGCAGCAGATCCCCACGGAATATCCAGTAAAGTCAGGCCACGAAAATACAGCAACAAGATCAAACTGCCGAATGGGGTTGCTCGATCTGTCGAAGAAAATACTTCTGGCCTTGAACAGACCGTAACATCTGCAAGAGACCCAGCTGAGTACCGGAGCAGACCCTAACTTAGCACCTGAGCAAAAAGGCTCATTTAAATGATTTAAAATAAGAACATTATAAACTCATTTAAAATGAGAACAAGTGTTTTATTTGCAGGAGAGGGCAGTAGGGGGACGGTAAGATTTGCTTATAGTCTACAAGCTTCCTTGCTGACTTCCACATTAATCTTTTTCATGTTTTTAATAAAACTGATTTGAAGCTTAAATAAAAATTAATAACTCATTTCATTCTTCTCTGACTAGTGCCTTATTCATTACCAAACGGTCCTTCAAGCAGCCCTTGGGATATATCCAGAATTCTCATTTTAAAAATCTAAATGATAAGTTTCCTGCATGCACCAAAGATTTGAATTTAAAAACCATAATTTCAAAATCACAAATATTCTTCAGTCATATTTCCTTTCTGCAAACCACCAAGGATCATGTTCTTCATCCAGAAGCTTCTTTAACTGCAGTAACCATTTAAAACATGAAGCACATTAAAGTTTTGACAATAAAAATGGCTTTTGACAACAGACGACAGTGTATTATGTTTCTTAATAACATCAGCCGCAAGAACTCAATTTTCAGACTATTATATTGAGGCTGCACTGCTATAAGATAGTATAGTTTGTTGGTGGTACAACATTTAACTTGTAGCTGAAAGACATTATTTCACATTTATCCCCACACTAAAGAAATATTATGGAACAGTCATGGATAGGAAAGAGAGCCTATATAGGAAAGGGAGCCCATATTACGAGATAAGCCAGAATTTATCTACACTCTCTCTCAGTCCATGCGAGGAGATGTATTCTCCTACAGCAGCATAATTTTCTTGTCATGCGAGTAAGACTTTGCACAGCAGGAGAGGGAAGACATGAGCTGACCCAAGCTGTCAGTTCAATGAGTTTGTGAAAATCATTTCAATTGAAATATGGCCTGACTCTTCTCACTAAACTTTTTTTTTAAATGAATTACATAACTCATACCAGCCTGTTGTAAACATAATAAACCTAATCCCTGCCTAGTGTGAACCTTGAGTGCTAAGTTACAGTTTTGAAAATTTATACTCAGATAATTTTATAGCATTTAGTCACAGTAGACGACTCAAAGTACCAGCATAATATCCACTATTCTCTTTGCCCACCTTTTTTACTACACTTGCATAAGTGTGTCTTAATGCAAATAGGCATAAAGCCATATTATTCTACTCTGGCTGTTCAAAATACTGTCAAGCTAGGTAACAGTCAGGAACACTACCTATGACAAATACACAGTTAATCTATGTTGCAAAAAGATCTCTGATTCAAATTGGCACTCATTAGACAAAAATACAGTACATAAAGTAGTGATTAGATGGCAGACAACAGTTTAAAACAGGAGGCTTCATACCCCTGCTCAAGACCATCACAGCACCTTTGAGATCTCTTGGCACTACCTTACAAGAGGAACGTGATTTCACTGGAGATGCACCGTAGTGCTGTTGCTACGGCAGGCCTGGCACTACACGGTGATGCCGCACAGATCTAGTTCTGTTCTTCCAGTTAAATCATCATGAGCTAACCAGAGCCAGCACCACTTGGGAAGCACCACATGCCATGGAGTCAGCTCCCTCAGCATAATGAAAGGCCCACAAAAAACCAGAGCGTGTTCACCCTCCCATGAGGATTCAGGTGCTTGCCAGCAGGTCAGTTCAATCCTTAAGCTCACCTGTTCTGAGACCTGCCATAAAGTTGCCTTTGTTCCAGGGAACCATCACCAAGGATTTAACTACAGCTTTTCCAGCCATGAGCTCTTTCCTGGCTTACGTCTGCTTCAGGAAAAAGAAAAAAAAGAAGGAAAAAAAGCCACCCTATAAACATACAGTTCAGTTTTGCACTATCCCTCAGAAAACACTGCTCTTTACTTACAGGATAGAGCAGGGAAAGCTGGCATACCACTGAGCAAACACATATACCCCAAAGGTAACACCTCGCTTCCAGAATCACCCAAGGCCTCTGTGCCCAGTGAGCGACGAGCCCTCATAAACAATCTCTTGCCTAGGGACCAGGCGCCTCAGAATCCAAAGAACAAGCTCACTTACCTAGAAGCAATTTCCACACAGAGAGAAAAAAAAAAATAGAAAGTAGAAAGCTCCTCTTGGTTGAACCAAGCTGGCAACATTCAGCATTTTAAAATTCTGAAATTGCACATGAATTCCTCATATTACAGGGGAGTAGCTGCCACCTCTCCTCCCCTATCCTTCCTATTTTCTGTTTCTTCAGGGCATATTTACCAGGTAACCATGCTGACTCAGGAATTTTTCAGGCTCATTTTCACATAGATCCTCACAGCTGGATCATCATGATAGAGGTAACTTTGAACTCACTGGAGGCATGAGCATTAAAAATGCACACATACACACAGAGAATTGCTTAGGACAGCTGAAATATCAAAACTACTTCAACATCCCAAGTAAATCAGAAGGCACAAAAAAGGAAGTTTCTATTTAAACTAAGATGCATCTACTTCATCTAAGGTCCAGTTTCTCTCCTTTTTAAAAAAAGCATTAATTCAGTTACCCTGATATTACTTTTCTGTAGGAAAAAAAAAATGAATTCACACAATTTATTTTTTGTTCTGCCTCTCAGACTCTTTTACATATACCTCTGTGGGCCATACTTCCTAGCCACACCAAAATCAGTATTATTACTATTTATTTAGGGCAACTTGTACAAACTCTTGGACTAAATTCCCAATTTAGCCACCAAAATGAAAGCGACCTGCTTTTCAGAGCCCTTGCAGCTTCCCCTGGTGACACTGAGAGCTGGGGTTGCTCAGCACTTCTCAGAGACGTTTCTGCATTTCTGCATCCCAAAATTCAGATCCCACACACATGCACACCAGCTACTTGGCCTTAAATGAACTGGCTGCTGAATATAGGCACTTCAATTTCTAAGAAAATAAATTCAAACCAAGCAGTCCAGAATGAAGCATACTGCATTCCTGGGCGATTTCCTCCCTCTAGCCATCCACAATGAGGTCACTAAAAATAATTTAAATTTTTATATGTGTATGTAATATTAAGGATTCATTTGATATCTCAGTCTTTGCCTTGTGGAATACATAAATATATAAACACAGTAAGAAGATAAAACTCAGTTGAGTGTTATCAGAGTTCCAAATATCTTAAGGTGTTTCTTTTTCCCCCACCAGCCTTGCAACAACCAGATGAAAAGCTGCAGAACCCAGTTTGTGTCAAGGAGGCTGAACCCCCTGCTATTTCAGAGATGGAAGCCCAAATCACAGGGAAAATGGCACCAATGTTTAAAGGCCAGGTGAGACACTGTTGTAACACAGGCTGCAAGAAGAAATGGGGAAAAGAGTTCAGAAGACGACAGCTGGAATGCAAGAAGGAGCTAAGGGATGATACAGAAAATGGAGAAAACTGTGGTCAGAGCAAGGCTAGAGCCCATGAAGTGACACATCCGTACCCTGTGAAGGAGACATGCCTTTGGGGATGATTCCTCCATGATTTCACATGCTGGAGGGCTCTGACCTTTACAAGCATTCACACACATTGAAAAGAGTTTCTCCTTCAAAGTTTAAAGACTAGCAGGAAAAAAAAGGCAAGCTTTACTATTTAATTATTTCAGAATATCCCAAGTCACTGCAGTCAGTGTCTGTCGCTCCCTGATTCTGAAAGCACAGGAATGGCAATGATGCCCATGTACATTTTGTTTTTCAAGACACTGCTAAATTTGCAAAATACTCATGAGCTGAAGTGCCTGAACAAAACATCCAGAAAGCAGTTGGCATTTTTGAGCTGCCCGGTACGCTGTGACCAGCATCCTTGTGCAGAGCATGGTCACTCTGCCCTCTGTGATCTTCAGAAGGAACAAGACCACTTCTAAAGCTGATATATTGTGCTACTCAAGATTTCAAATGCATTTCTTTTTCTCCTAAAACAGCCATAAGCATTTTCCTATTTGTCTTCAAGAAACATGAAATTTAATGTTAAAGGAACACACATTTGTGGAAATAAATACAGCTGACCTACAAGCATATGTTGGTTTAACTGATGCTAAAATCAATGTCATGAAAGAAAATTCCAAACAAGCTGGAAAAAAACCAAAAATAACTCAAAAAAATTTTATTATGAACATTTCCTTATGTTTTTATATCAAAAAGCCTTTCAGAGTCTCATGGGAAAAAAACAAAACAAAACAAAACTTACAATTAGAAACAGAATAGCCTTCTTCAAAATGCTGAGCAGAGACCACCTCTGCATTGCCCTTGTTCCTGAATTGATTTTTGTGACTGTACCAAGTGCTAAGCTGTAGCACTATCAAATAGTAATGAAAAAAACTGCTGGCTGCACTACAGGGAAAGCATAACAATTTCCCTGCATGTTAAACTAGAAAACATAGATTATAGACAATTATAGACAATTACTTTACCCCGAAATAAAAGAATAAAGTAGTACTTTCTATACATGCCAAGAGGCACGTGTGCATAGGACTCTGAAAATTTCTCACAAAAGAAGCAGAAGAGCCCAGACACGAATGCTGCTTTCTGCAGGCATGTATCCATCTAGCAATTGGTTCTGGTTAAGTTCTGCACAGATAAAGCTGTTTGCTCTCACTTCAAGTTTAATAAACTGTAGGAGTCCTCTGAAGAAAGCCCACAGAATATGAGGCTGCCTGAATATACTTTTAATTGGTAATTCCTGTTGGGGTTCCTCGCTGTGACCGATTACTAATTAAATCCGATCAGGCCTCTAGAAAAGACAGGGATAAGTTATCTGACTGCCACTTTGACTCGATTCCCACCCTTAGACCTTCATATCCTGGCACACTCTCCATGCCTGTAGTGGGTAAAATGTTTTAAATTTGCTTACTGCTCATTAGTCCCGTTCTTCCAGCCTTTACCTAGATCCGTCTTATTAACATTCTCCTCTGCAGAGGACATGAAATCTAATAGGCAACCTCTTCACTCCTACTTTTGACCATTATAATGCTGATTTTTTTTTTCTTGGTGTGATCTTATCCATCTGCACACATTCTGACTGGAGTTAAAATCAACACTGTACCATGAGTGAAATCAAGGCCAGGCTATATGCACAGTCTGCAGAGAAACATCTCAGTATGCTTTTCACCCATCTCTAGCTAAGCAATCCAACCTTCTCATAAAACAAGCAGCTTACTCCTCACAGCATCCACTTCAAACTGCAAAAAAGACATTTTTCCTCCTGCTAGCTCATGCTGCAAAACAAATCACTCCTTTAGGATAGATACTTTTCTAGCCTAGAATGCTACACATGTTCCCAAAGTACCACTGTGAGTCTCTCAGCAAGCTGTCAAAATGGCCCATATCTATGCCCAGTGGGCATAAATCAATGTGCCTCTACATTTGTTGCTTACATCTAGTGTATCTTGATGTTGGCATTTTCCATAGGTACTAAAATGCCTCCCATGGCTTCCTGTCTCTCTCACACTATAGCATTACTTAAGTGCAGTTTAGTTCTTTCATAGAACTCTTTGCTCCTAGATTCTTCCAGCTCACTAGACAGCAACCTAATTCACTTCTTTCCCATGTTTCCAGGGCGACATAACAATTATTGCCTCCTATGGGTCTGATCTCATAATACTGAGACCTACAGAGAAATCTTCCATTGACTTGGGCAAGTTTGCAATTGATTTTCCTTAAATAGTGATGTTCCTTTAAATATTCTTCAAAACACTTGTTTTGGGAAATATTTCTTCTTTAGAGGTTCAATTTTATTTCACCTGTTCAGTATTACTTCACATTGCTGTGCCTCTGGATAGTACCACAAAAGAAAGCTGTCATACTGTCACACATAACCTAATACACATTACAAATAGGCCTCATGTGATTCTGAGCTGAATATTCCTCTTTTATACTATGTATCAAAGCATTTTAAAAGGCCTCTGAAAATTATTCTTGGTAAACATCCATGTGCTTTGATTCTTCCTTGTTTTCATTTTTATCCATGACAGACTCCACTGACAGAGATGCCAAACCTCTTTGTAAAAGAGTACACAAATATTTGACCCTACGTTTGTGCTAGGTTTTACTTAAAGAAAAGTAATTCCAAGTGCCAAGTTTTCCTACACCAATTTACTTAACTATCCCACATGGAAACCTCTGTATCTAAGAAACAGATTGTATTAATATGAGCTACCCAAGTATAATTCACCATACTCCATCTGAACAGCATTAAGGCAAAATATATGAGACATAACGCAGATCTGTAACAAACTTATTTCGAACCCAGCCTGAAGTGACAGGGTGTGCACTGAGTTCCGTTGTCTCATCTTCTATGAGGAGATCATGGGCAGCCTAATTAGGAGTTGAAAAGGAAGAAATAGTAAATGCGGGGTGCTGACATTTCCCATTTCTCTTCCTCAAATCATATGCTGGCAGGAGCTCATCAGGTTTTCTGCGAGCACTTCCAAAGCAGCAGTAGAACTGCCATCTCTGTGAAATACTGAGATTCATTATATTCACTCTCAATGACTCATCTTTGCTTATCAGCACCTTCTTACACTTTATTCACTCAAATGCATCATAGCATTTACCATTTCTTCTGGTCTTCAGTCTAAGAAAATAATAGCTAGATTTCAGCACTAAAACAATATGTATTTAAATATAGAGGATACTTTAAAGTTTAATGCTGAGAGGAAAAATGATATAGAAGACACTCAGGAACGAGCAGTGACCTCAAAGCATACATACAACATGCATCATATGATAAAAGGCTAGCTCTTTTTTTTATTCTAGATATTTTTGCTGAGCATGAAGAAATGCTTCCTCTCTTCTGCAGAGGCCAAAATGTTTAAGATGAATAAATAAGAATCAGAGAGGGGAAAAAAAGTCTGTCCTTTCCCTTCACATTCTCTCGGAGAAGCCCTGCTCATCAGGAGGCTGAGGCTCCTGCTGTGTCTCTCTCGTCCTCAGCTTGCTGGCACTCTCCTACCTTATAGCCAGTCTTTTACCCTACGTGAACTCATTTCCAGCATTAGTAACCAGCTAGATTTCTTTCTGACAAAATATGCATGTCAGCATTTCAAGAAAATGCAACAGGGTTATCAGAAGAGATTGCAAATTTGCCCATACCCTATGTTCTTGGGAGAAGAGTCATTCATTCAGTTTCAGACAGGAGGAACTGAGCAGGGATATCCCATGTCATTGCTGCATACTTTAAATTAACTAAGAAAAAAAAAAAAAAAAAAAAAAAAAAAAAAAAAAAAAAAAAAGAAAGAGCACTGAACCAGAACAGCCACAACAGTTAAGCTATTTGCCAAAAGACTAAAGCTAGTTCCACATTAGAGCCATTCTTCCCACTCTCCTCCCAGTGGCCATTGCCTTTTTTCCTTACTTACTATATCCACTTAATTTACAGGCATGAAGTCTTTAAATTAGAAAGGTTTGCAAAATATCTACAATCAATTTCTATTGTTACAATTTTATTATTATTTTTACAAAACTGCTACCTGCTTTTTTCACAAGTCAAGTGGCCTAAGATCTAGATGACAAAAAAAACTGGAAATCCTATGTGTTTATCACATAGTTCAGCTGTGCAAGCAGGAGAGAGACGTGCTTTCTTTTTTTGTGATTCTGTCATAAAATGTAGTGAAAGCTGCCTCATTTCTAAGGAAAGGGCTGTGACACATCTCAGGTGGGTGGGTCTGTAAAAGCTGTTTTGTGACTGGCAGATACCCACTGCAGAAAACCTCTGGATAAGACCAAGTCTTTCATAAGCAACAAGTGTTAAGTGCAGCTGCAGGAAATTACTGAATTGCGGTCTGGAACCTCACTGGGAAGAAAATCACAAACTAATAAAAGTGGAGAAGCTGTTCAGACACAGGGCACCTTGCTAAAGAGGGAGCTCTTTGCATCCCTGCCATCCTCCCACAGATGCAGTAGCCCCTTGCAGTTCTGCTGTCACCTTGAAATGCATATTTGCTGACTAGAGCACCTGCTACTCTTGAGTAATAGCCCTGCCCTCAACTATTCCCTGGCAAATGCTTACAAAAAAGGAGCTAATTAGGGGAGTTGTAAGAGAGGAAGGAAAATCATCCTCATGGGACAACTGACCTTGCTTTGATGAAACTTCCTAATAGGTTTAGTAGGTTATTATTAAAAAGATTTTCTATGCATGGGATTTTCCTTATAATCCATAATCCCACATTACATAGCAAATGCACTTTTCAAATAAGTTAAATAGCATCATAGTTTTAATGTAACTAGCCACAGGATGATGAAAGCACGTATTAAATGATTCATTTATGTTCCTGCACATATTGATAGAGAACACTGCAGACACCTGTAGAATCAGTATAGCAAATACTATGAAAGGTAACGTTAGAAGACAGAAGCCCAATATTACTTATATTTAAGTCAAGGCAAATTTACAAGTCAGACCCTTTGGGATTTACAAGGAAGGTGCATTTATATTTATGAGCTCCTCCTTACTCACTGAAATCTCTGTGCTGCTTTTGCCATACAATAGAAGTCCTGTTAATGGACAGTCATTTGGTGAATGACAAATATGCTGTAGCTCCACCCCACACATCTTATCTGCTCCTCTTCCTTTCATATTTTCTATTCTTCAGAGAAGAATATTCAGAGAATATTTGCTAGGGAAGTGCCCAATGCAATGGGGCACAAACCTGGGACAGGTCTGAGCAGCCCTGAAAATCGGTGAGATGCAGCCATGAAGCATCACAGTATGCAAATGACAAAATACAGGCACACCACATTTTTTGCATATATTAATATATATGAATATGCAGAGAGTTGCAGATTGACATTCCTAAGCAAAAGCCACCTCTTATTCCAAAATTTGAACGTACAATGTGGAAAAGAAAAGCACCACAAATAAAAATCCCCCAAATGAGTACACTTTTTGGTTCTTTCTTTTCAAGTTACTAGACATGATACATACTGATGCGATATGTAAAAACAGATTACTTTTCCCATTATCATTAATACACCTGCATGATTCATTGGCAAATTAAAACTAAATAAGAATTACTTACCACTTGTATTTGTAAAACAATATAGAAAAAACGCCAAATATTTTAGAAATCGCTTCTCTGAAGAGAAAATTTCCCTTTGGACCCTGTCCCTGATTATCGTGCATATGCAGAGGCCTAAAGCACTAGGCAAGAACAAATACAGGTCATCAATGCCTTACATTGGCCTTCCCTAAAATCCGCAGAAACACAAGCAGAAATTAATTCACAAAACTCTGAGGTGAAGTGGCTATGCAGATTTGAACTGTTACCATCACAGGGTCATCCCCTCTGTCTTTTGCTGCCAGTTATCAACTGGAAAATTCATAAATGCAACTCTGCAGCGCAGCACATTTTTTACAACACCAGGTTATTTTCACCATAAACAACACTACTGATTTGAAGAAATAATGGGATATGTCATTGTTTTCTGTTTTTAATCCTGAGACCAAAGATACACGGAGACACTCAAATGTCATCAGTTCAAAGCAGACTAGTATCACTCATGTTTTGATAAGACAACCTAGAGTCTTTAATCACAGTATTAAAGATATTTTGGAGCAGAGACAGCGCATTTAAGGCTTAGCTGATTAAATACACAATGCCATGTTTTATAGTTCTAAACATTATGTAGCTATTTGCCTTTTAAAATACAAATTGGTAGTTATACGAGTATACATAAAGAACTTCAGAAATAACAGATGAGGTAGAACGGTGATTTGACTTGTGAGAAAGCGAAGTATTTACTCCTACTCATTGCCTGGTAGTCACATAGAAGGGGTCTTCTCTTTTTCTTGAAGGTGAGAGAATTCAAATTAATAAATTCGCTCTAATGAGGAAATCCTGCCGTTTGCCGTGATTATTCCGTTCAAAATGGAGCTAAGCAAGACTTGCATGTCTCACCAGCTCTTTCTTTGCTTCTTCCTCAAGGGACCAGATCCTTGTGTCTAAGAAAGTTATAGTAAACTAATGGGGCCTAACCTGAAAAAGAAACTCATGTGAGTGGACATGTATCAGCTGAGTTTTTGTTGGGCCCCAAATCTTTAAAATGAAATATACAGCACGAGGTGTAAATGCTAAAAATGCATACTATCCAGGAAACGTGACTCATCCTCACTGCTGATCTCCTGCCAAATACTGTTTCTTCCCTCACATACCTGACTTATTCCCATTGATTACTTTCAGAGAGCTACTTCTACAGGGCAAAGCCTCAAACATAAAAAAAAAGCGCTGCTGTTTTATCGACTGTGTTACACTGTCACCTTACTGAAACTGCAAGGTCACAGCAAAGCAAATTCATTTGCAACTTCAGCATCAGACTAACATACCTCATTGTAACACTTTATGGGAAGGAGATTTTAAGATTTAAAAGATAAAGATGGTTTCATTTGTTCACACTCTTCTGTCCACACATGCACAAGCACTAGGGTATACACACCCAGGTATTCTGCCCAACATCTGAGCTCCAAGATACAAAAATCCTGGCGTCTAAGACAGCACGGAGAAGATGAAGCCTCAGCTCACTTACAGCATCTACTGTAGGGCTTTACATGGGCTTTTTGAATCTACAATAAGTTGACACTGTTATGATCTTCTGCCTCTCACAGGGGTGGTCTTGGGCTCAAATCCTGCTCTTTCTGCATCTGCAATTCTATCTTGATGTAGATCTCCGATCCTCAGTGTACAGCTGGTCCTTCCCTTCATTCTGAGCATAGGATCTCCCTTGTTTTGTGATCTTGGTGCCCTGAAAAGTGTCTGGATTTTATAAACTGAATCAAGGGAAAACGAACACTTGCCCTTTCTTATATTCTTTTTTCCCCCGCTTTTCTTTCTGTTCTTTGCATTCCCAGTTATTATAAATTTCTAGAAGAGAGTACTATGAAGATGTGTTCTTAGTGCTTTCCAGTCCTAACTGTACCATCCATTGCATAATCCGTTATGTAATATTCCATAATACACTTTGAATGATACTTTGGCTTGAGGTAACTTAGTACTTTGTCCAACATAAATGCTAAAAGGCAAGGCAATGTCAAACAAATGGAGGCTTTTTAGCACGTAGATGTCTTACAGCAGTGGTTTCTATAACTTTAAAAATAACTTTTTACTCTCCATATAACACAGAAACACATATTATGCAATGTTTTATCTTTACTAATACTATAGAAATGCCTGATAACTACAGTGGAATCAGCATGAACTAGGACAGATACATGTGGGTATAGCTCAAATAAACAATTTGTTAGAGAAGGATAAAGTGATAATAGTCTTATAAATGGACTGTCAAGTACAGCAAAACAAAACAAACTTCACAGATTTTCCTCAATTATCACTATTTAATTGCCTGACAGACTTACAGGTTGATAGAATACCAGATTCTGGGGGAAGAGATGCAACCTCAGAGGATCAGTTTGAATATTCTTGGAGAAAACAACCAGCCTCAGAGACGACAGCTGTCTCTCTGCCATCAGTATCATCATTTAGGAGAGAATTTGCAATTTATCTTTGGAATACACTTAAATGCTTAGAAAAAGAACAGTCCCCCTTTGCTACTAGATATTAACCATAATATTTAGGTAACACTACGCGCATGGGCAGTGTGGCTAATGACCCTCTTCACTTACAACCTGGAGAAGAGCAGCATCCGCAGAAAGACAGAGCCTGCCCAGCCCAAGGGAATCCGCATGGGCTGGAGCTGAGGGAATGTGCACGAAACAGGCAAGACAGAAGGACTTGGGGAGCACGTAGGTGGTGTGCACCAGCAGGAGATGTGAGAGAAAGAACTGGCATGGTGGGACTGGAAGAGTGAAAATTATGCGCCTGCATATTTTATTTCACCTTTTAAGTATAAGTAATGGTTCACATATGCAATGTAACAGCTAGATCCCTAAAACAAAGCCTAAGTGGTGGACAACAGTGAAATATGAAGAACATTTAACACTTAATCAGCATGAGATAAAGGTCTGTAATGCTATCTGACATCAGGTGACATAGCTATTAACTGAAAAGATCAAGAGAATGCACCAAGAGCAGCTGACATAGGCAAGGTGAGAAAAACTAGAATTACTGGTTTTGGTGGTGTGTCCCCCCAACCCTCTGCTCCCTTTTTTTCTTTAGAGATTATCCAGGAGAAATGGATATTTTCAGAAAGCGAATTTTAAAAATATTGCTCATACAACTGTTAAAATAGTCATCACAAAAATACAGCAGCAACATTTTACAGCAGTATGCGAAGGGACTCAGCCTCTCCTCTAAAACTGAGAGCGTTAGATTTTTCAGTGCTGCAAGTCAGGTTGCATTTCCAGCAAGCAGACAGTTCACTTGCTCAAAATGATGGAGATATATTCCATCAAGAAGCTGTTTTTTAAATGGATGCCTAAGAATATCATTCATCTGCTTTAAAATCGCAGAATACTTAAGTGTTTCCATGCTCTCTGCAGATATATAACCTTGCTACACAGTTATACCAGGCTGCTCCAAACTTGAGACTCACAACAAAAACTATGATATGATTTTTCTACAATTACAAATAGTCTTTAATTAAGCATCAAGTAGTTAACTTTAACATAAAAGTGCTCTGCATTTTGTGTAACCTGTACATTCAGCACCCAAGGGAATCTGCAACTCCAAAATTAATTCAGAACTGCAGGCTTCAGGCTTTTGACAATAATTCATCCTGTGATCCTAAGGCAGGCATTTAATTTCTCTGTGCTTTTGTACCCTACTTGTCATAGGTGTAGAAGTGATCATTTGAGAGACAGTAGTCACAGAATTAGTCTCAATGTTTGCAAAGGCTCAGTTAGATCCTCAAACACACACATGATATATTAGCACGTGAAATGCTGCCTCCATTCATTAGGCAACACCCACAAAGTGGTTTCACCCAAGTTTGGTTCCATCCAAGGGTTACCATTAATCCTCTTAGAAAAGTTCCCTGGCAAACAGTGTAAGGTAACATATAGGACACAAAAAAACACATCTTGCAGAAAATTCAGCTGTATCAAATTGCTTTGGAGCTGATGTTATAAGTATGATCCAAGCAATTACTGTACTTGTAAGCCAAAAAAGAAACTGCCAAAACAAACTAGAATTTTCAGTAGACTAAGAGGTCTATAGGGCTAGGATTAATAATCTATGTCTTGCCTTTGGCTTCCTTCCCCCGCCCGGAACATCTGTATAGTCAATAAATATATAAATAAAATAAACCAAGACCAGATCGACTGTACGCACCTACAGACAGACCCATGTCATCATACTTCCCCTTTTCAGGTTGTGGAATACCATATTTGCACAACGATAAGCAGAAATGACCCCAAGTCTATTGATTTTAGGTCCCATGGTCTCAATTACGTGATAAAATTTCAACACTTATAGAAAAGACTCATTCAAAAGCATCCTACAAAATAATCCTATTTGAAAATACAGTCATAACTGAAAGCTTAAGCATCTTCAGACTTGAAAACGCTGTCATTACCAAGGAAAGCATCACTGGGAAAGGGGAGCAAAAAAGAGCCTTGTTATGTTGGAAGTGAGATGTTTGCATTTTATTCTTGAACATTTGATTTATAAACCACATTAGCTGAGTGGCACAAAATCCGCAGAGTCACTTGAGAATTAAGCTGAAGAGGAAAACCGCTCCAAACAGAGCAGTCAAGAAGGATCTGCACCAACAGCAGTAGACAGAAAAAGACACACAAGCATCGCGGGCTGTAGGAGAAGGACGGTCTTTTAGCTTGATATTTGCACATCAATTAGTGGAATGGAGGCCTGGCTTATATGTGTTTATATGAGAATTAGTTAAAGCAAATACACAAAGCATGTATGAAACCTCTGGTATGTAATTCCAGAGCATCCCTCCCTGTGTGAAAGTCAGTTATGATGCAAGCACTTAAAAGCCACAGAACTAACATGGCCTGAGGAGCTTCACGGGGGAGATGCAACTATTGCTTTGACAGGCAGTACCAGACCTCTTATCCTTTCCAGTCATGAAAAAAAAAATATATATAAAAATACTGCACAAAGTTCAGCCAAACCTGGCACAACTAACTGCTTTAAGTGTTTCAAAAGGCCCCCCCCCCCGCCGGGTCCCTCTGGCACAATACTAAGCACCTCATCACGTCCTGTGGGCAGGTTTGCGTTTGGTCATGACAGCATTTTAAGTGGCAAGGTGCACAAAGAACAGCACAAGACTGCAGGAAGCCGCCTCAGCTGCACTGCTCTGTCAAAACACAGCTGCTAATTCCATAAGAAGGGGCGCTGCATCCTCAGAGAAGGGTGCAGCTCCCTGAGCTGCAGCACAAATGACACAAACCAGATGCTCCCAGGGGAGCATTCTAACACTCCTTTCCAATTTTGTAAAATTTACTATGCAGTAATTTACTAAAATTCTTGCTGGGCACATGTCTAATGTTGTTGCACATAGAGGAAATGAATGGCAATTTTGAAGGAAATCAAAACCTAGAAAAACAAAAGAACAACCTGTGGTTAAACGTGAGAAACGCTACAGACAGTTCAGCCTAGCATCTGGAATCACAGTGCTGCCTGTCCTGCCAGCATCCACTGCCCGCACAGGCCAGCACTGCAGGGCCAAAGGCACAAGGGCACGCACGGCGTTCCTGCGCCGCCTGCCCTCGGCACGCTCACGCACAGCAGCACACGTTACAGCCCGGACAAAGCAGTGTGTCTCGGAAGTCACATGTAAATCATAAGCAACTACAAATGTGAGGAAATAAAGAGCTAGTTTCCATTTTGTTCCCGTATTCTGAAATCTCCATGATGTTTAATCCATTAATATATGTCGTGCAAAAAGGCACCTTGTATCGGATCAAATATTCATTAAAAACAACAGCTTTAAAGTTGTCTCCTCTGGAAAAGCAGCTGCTGACCTTGCAGAACTACAAGAAAAAAGGAGGGGGGAAAAAAGAAAAACATGCATCTACATACCAGCAAATACATGTATTTGCTTAAGATACCAGTCTGTTGTAATTGCCAAAACATTCATTTCCACATATAAAAGCCACAGTCTGCTCATAGGCAGTCCTGAATAGCCAGAGCATATCAAACCAACACAGCTTAACTACAACAAAACGAATGCTGTTTTATATCAACTATATTGCATTGCTTAGTATTAGCATCATAATGGGCTGGTGATTTTAGGATTTAATATTGAGGGGAGATCTGAATATTCTGAGCTGAACAAACAGTACCGAAAAAAATAACTTGCAAAACAAGACCACAGGAGCCAGCGCCTGTACGACAACAAAACAAATACTAAACTAACACAGCATTTGAACTCACCGAAGGTGCCTCGGGGTTAGATTTACAAATGATGTGTTTAAGTGCCTAGTAAGATTTGCAAGAAGTGCCAACTATGACAGCTGCCTAACACCTCACGACTTCAGGAGTCACCAGCCCTTCCAAAGGGCGACAGCCTCTGAGCCTAAATCACTCTGGAGCTGCGGTGGTGCCTCTCTGTAACTGTGGCCACTTCTACATCCTCCAGACTCTATGCCTTGGAGCCCACCACCTGAGCACTGCTGACTGAAGGACCTGTGTTACTCCTTAAAGTGAGCCTAAGAGATTCGTAGGTAACGATAAAAATCACTAATCTGAAAACTAGACACTGGAATCTGTTGTCTTTTTTCACCTGTTCAAAGCAATAATTGCATAGTGGAGATTTGCACTGCACCTTTGCAGGGCTAATGCACAGAGTTGATTACAGTTAGCAATGGCCAATGGATCCCTCACAGAGAAACACTTACTCCCAAAAGAATGTAGTGTTTCACAGCACTGCAAGATATCTTAGAAGACAGAATAGGTTCTGGTATCTTCTCCCAAAGTGTGCACCAAGTCTTTATTTTCTTTCTTTTTTTAATGGAATGCCAATAGCATTGTAGAAAACTGCTGAAAAGTGTCAATTACTGCTACAGCGTTAAATAAAAGACTTACAGTTGCAAACATGTACTCTGCCAGACAAGGTACATGAAATGAAAGAGAACTACTGTACACATATATGCATTTGTATGAACAGAATCATGTGCTCACAAAATACTTGTTTCAAACACAAAAATTCTGGAAGAACAGACCAGTCTTTTTGTCAGGAGCTAAGGTGTGTGCCTGAGTAACACTGAGCCCAGTTCTCTGGCAATACTCTGAAAGGCCCAACTCTTTTGTCATCTTCTTACCTGACTCTCCTGCACCATCAGCTTCCACTACCTCCATCCTCCAACCCCCACAAGCTCCCACTTTTACCTAGAAACCCCAGGTCCCTCACAGGCGTCCTCTGCGCCAGTTAACTAGCTGCCCCCAACAACACAGCCATTGCGAAAACACTGCTGAAGGCTCAGAGAATCAGAAGAAACAAAAGAGGGTGGAAAAATGATTACCATCACAACTCTTTTTTCTTTGCAATTAGATAATTTTATGAAAGCTGGAAGAACCTAATATGACGGAGATTAACTGCATGAAAACTGGAACTGAAAACTGGAAATTGAATTTAAAATTGCTAAGGAAGGTTGTATGTTTGTCTTTTAAATGGATGGATAAAAGAAATACAAATAGAATCTGCTACGTTGGTATTGCTTTCCTAGGAAACCAAGTGAAATGTTTAAGGATGTTAGCTGTTGTTTTCCAGCAGTGCTTCTTCAAGCTTCCAAACTGCATTGCAAATTGATGCACTTACAAAAATCCCACAGAAGTCAGCAGCAGTAATTTTTGTTAAAGATTTCAGCAACCTATCAATTACTATCAATTAGTAAACTGACAAAGGGAACATAAAAATGTACCAGAGGACTTTAAGAAGGCTCAGAATTTATCCCTAGTGGTTTAGATATATCCAAATTCATGGTCACTGTTCCCACTGATATTAAATTATTTTTGTGCCAGCAACTAAGCATTACCTAAATGTAAATCAACAACAAAAGGCCGCATTTGTTCCTATAACAGTAAAGTCAGAAGGAGCTATTAAAAGAAGTTGTAGCAGATGACTAGGTCCTGAAGAACCACAGGCAACAAATCCACATGGCAGTTTTGTTTCATAACTTAAGTCCTACTTACAATTTCTTTGTCTATTCTAATTAATCCTTGATATGGAATTAATATAGAAATCAAATTAAATGCTCAGGAAGCTGCAGGAATCAGCTGGCCTGAAAATAAGCATTAAAACCATTAGGTAAATACAACAATTCAGAAAATTTTTGAAATGCATAATGAGCTCGAGTTGAGCAAATATATACACAGAAAATCCAAATGGAGATTCCTGATGCCAAAGAAAGGAACTGCTGCAAAATTAATTGTCTCCTTGTTATTTTCCTGTTAATGGCAAAGAAACCAACTAAAATTTTTATAACAAGAAAAGCACGAATCAACACACTTGATTCTGTTCACTCTGAAGCAAAGCATATCTGTATTAATTACATATGTTATGTATATAAAATATGAGGGAAAGTAAGACCTGTAAGACTTGTCAAATGTAGATATCTCCATTCTAAAAGGACAAGTCCACAAGAACAACATAATAATTATAAAAATAATTATGTGCCACTCTGGACTGAAAAAATTTGAAGCATTCTTCAAAATGGCATATCCAGATAGAGCAGAGGTGCAGATATCTCAGCATTTCAACAGTTTAACTAACACATATAGTCTTTTAAATGTGTTCTCTGCCTCACAATCAAATCTACTGAAATGACCCACAACTTATTTCAGGGGAAAACCTAATTTTAAGAAAGCACAGGTAACTCAAACAATGCACAACAGTTATATAGCTTCAAGATTATCCTGTACAACATGTCATTTACATTACCTTAGTCACTGAAGGACACAGCAGACAACTTTAACACTACAACTTAAAATGACAAATTATTTCTGCAGGCATATGCTTCAGGAAAGCACCAGTGTCTTGCTATGCATCTGTTTAACATCCTCTGTAAGGACTGGGTCTTCACAGTAAGCCACACAGGCAAAGCTCTCCCCTTATGAGAATGCACCTCCCAGGTGCATCTTTACAAACTTACTGGGGATTTCACAAGAGAACTAGCCCACGTTTCAGACACAACTTGCAGATCAGACTTTATGCACTGGAGGTTCAATCCTTACCCACTGAGGTCAGCATGACTTCTCCTTCTGCTTTCTATCTGAATGGGCTGAAATGAGATCTAAAGGTAAAATAACTAAGTACTATGGGTAGGCCTAATTAATATGGAAACACTTTACTAGTTTAGATAATTCAAATTCTAAACAGTGAATTTAGGCTGGGTACACAGATTTAAGAAATATTCTGTGTGCATGCATAGACAACAATTTCAGCAAAAATTGCCTAGAAAGACAATTTTAGAACCAAAATAGCACTATAGAAATTATACAGGGAGATTTCTCTGATTGGATAGTTATAATAATAGCCACAGAAATTTACTCTATATATACTCTGCACAATATACTGCATTATAGTAGCCTAGAGTTAATATAGTTGAAATCAAATTGCATTCCCAGAATATGTTCATGCAAGATTATCACTTTGTGATTATTTTAATTATCTGCATTATATTGAAAATATTGGATAAAATATCAGATATATTAAAATATTTGACATTTTTTAAGTATTCTATACTTTATTATTTCAGTTATGTTACCATTATCTTTACTTTGAATTCTTCACTGATTTTTAAAATGAGTTATCAGCTTTTTAACAAAATATACAGCCAGTCCATCTAACACAAAGATCAGAATTAAGCAGTATATTGGCATACTCTAGTCTAATTTCAGATAAGCATTTATGTGCTTCCCTTTGAGCACTGAAGTGTTTCATTAATTACAGTGGCTGGCTTGAGGCCTTTTAGAGGACAGAAAGGAGATTAATATTAAAACGCCATCTCCTATTTAGTCTACACAGGACACTGCAAAAAGGAAGTTAGCATGAAAGGAAAATAAACTGCCTGAAATTTTGCTCACTTTAAAATAAGTATTAGCATTTCCATTGATTTGAACGGGGTCAGAAATTTCATTGGTGTTATTTTCAGCCCCTCCAGCCCCAAATTACTGCAAGAAGCATTCAAAAGGTTTTCAAAATCACAGGGTAGTAAACATTTGCAGAAGGTCATCACTCAACATAGTCATTGAAAGCCTTTTGGTCCTATCTGAATGTTCTGTTGAGAAACAACGCAGCACGCAGAGCTTGTGCCGTGCTGCGTGGGCTTACACAGACCTTTACCAGGGACATCCTTCGTTTGCATCTGGAAAAGGTAACAAACCGAAAAGCAATGTGACACCACTCACTCACAGCCATAAATGTACTGTTAGCTCTTCAGGAATCAAATATGCCCAGCTGCACATTTGAAATGTTTTGCATAACTGTAAATAATGCACACATAAATTATTTTAAATAAAATACTAATAATCAATTTGGTAACAACTGGAAGTGAAGACAAGGGTCCCAACTCAAAGTTTCAGCACTCCTGATTTCCTAAGCAGAAAATCCTCATCCTGCAGCTTCACTGAGCACTGACCATACAGTACCTTTCAGATACTCCTCTGAGATCCAGTCCTAATACCACCCAAATACCCTACCTGTGCAGGTGCATTCAAGAATAAAGACTTGAACAACACCCACCTGGAATCCCATTACCTCTACCTAATCTACCTACAAAACTGAGAACACCGGACAGTTTTGCATTTGGAAAGACTACTCGAGTTTCTGCATGCAGGTCTACAGGAAGGACCACAGGGCCCCTTGTGGGCAGCCAGTCCCTTCCACATGTGGCTTTTAGATTCACTTGGGGAGTTCGTAACAACATCTCTATTTTTGTGGCAGTCAAGTTTTACACCTTAGTTACAAAAAGTGTGAATAAGTGCTGAAATAGTTTTGAATCAGCCATTTTTTCATTGCTGACTGTCCCCTTATTCTTGTGCTAGGAGACAAAGCAAACAAAGAACAGTATTTATCTTTGTTCTATAATGCTGAGACATTTAAACAGGGCAAATGGGAGCTGTCAAACAGACGATTTGATATTGCTGCTATATGATGGACTAGTTTAGCCACAGCAGGATTTGACTAATGAAGAACAGAAAAAAAAAAAAAAGACAAAATAATTAATGCATAGCAAGTTACTTGTACGGACAATGAATCACTTCAAATTAAATTTATATTTCTATCTGACTGCAAATTTGACCTAAAAATCTTAGATTTCAATGAGGCATTTAACTTTTTACCTCATAATACGATGCATATACAATAGATTTTAAATGACTGAGTCAAGCAGATAATGGACTCTCACGGGGACTATTTCTCAGCCTTCCACTATATAACATTTTTATCAGTAGCCTGGAAGAAATCAAAATCACCTTGATAAAAGTTTATAGATGGCACAGAAATGGGGAAAGTAATGAATAATCAAGCAGACAAGCAGACATAGGCAGGTATCAGGTCATACATCTGGATAGGAAGATGAATGTCACTGGATAGGAGTCTATCAAGGGCCATGATGATGAAGGGTCATGTTTATGGAGCAGGCTGCAGCTTCCACAGGCAGGAGAAGCAGAGCAGCTGCAGAGGCATAAAAGTCTAGGCAGCTAATCTTGCTGCTCTAAATTATATCACAGCCTGCCATGTCAGAAAGAAAGCATTACAAGTAACAAGATTGTATCCAATCTGACACTGATGCTGAGGCCAGTTCTTGATCAACCAGGAATACCAGACCTGTTCTGGAATCTGCAGTTCCAGCAGGATGCTAAACATACCTGAAAAACTTCCAAGAGGACCCACAAGAATATGGGGAGAATTGGAAAACATGCCTTGGAAGGAACCATTGGAGAATACAGAGTGAAAGGCATTCCTTGATTACAGTATTTAAATAGCTATGCATGGAAGTGAGATTTGAAAGCCTAAAAGTTAAAATGGCTGGAAAATTAAGTAGGTCAAATTCAGTTTAGAACAAAGGTATACATTTTCAACTAACATCCTCACCAAGATTCGTAGTAAACTCTTTTCAAAATATTTTCCACCCAAAGATCAGAGATGTAAATCTAAAATTACAGTATCACAGAAGGCCAGATCAAAATATGCTACAAAAGTAACAGTTTTAAGGCTTTCTTAAAACTACTTCTAAAAATTTGAGCCCCAAGACCACACACAGAATACATATTACAATGACAAAGAACAGTAAAAATACATTCCTCTTCCTAAACAGCCATGCCTATTACAAAAACAGAGTCTTTCACCACCAGTATGTTTAGTATTTTTATCTGTCAGAGCTTCTTACCAGATTAAAAGGAAACTACATAAAAGACAGAACCAGCAAGTCATTTTTATTCTTTTCAAAACCAAGAATGACTATTTAGCAAAGAATCGTTCCCAAGGATAAACTTAATTTCCACCCCTTCTCGTACCATTTTTACATTGCTTGCCAATATATTTTAATGGCTTCTGCTACTTTGTTCTGCTACCATGGAAAACTAATGTAAATCTTTCTTTTCTATTTCTTTGGAATGTATTTTTGACATCTTCATTTCTATACATTAAAATGATTAGCCTTTATTTTGACTTCCTAACTCTGTAAAAAACCTGTTATGATCACATTACAAATGCTAAGAAAAACAATCTTACTGTGTTATCTTAGTTAACGACTACATAGGGTTTCATTTACAGAATCCATACCTCTCAAATGCACATCAAATATTCAGCTAAAGACTTTTTATTTATTTTCAGCTAAATACACCATAGTGAGTTCATTAGCTCTCTCTGTGGTAGAGTGATGCAGGATACTTCCACTTTTTTTTTTATTTATTTAATAACTGATACACAGATGGATTTTTACTTATCTTGGCTTGTTTTTATAACCAGCCCAACTGCACAAGCACTTAGGAAAACATTGCTCATGATCTGTAGGCATGTCATCTAGAGAGAGGTTCCTAGATAGCAACCAAAATCAGTACATACAACAATCACAGTTTTAGTCATGATAAAGAAAATATGAGCGAAAAGAATACAAGGGGAATTTTAACAGGAGGCCACCTGTTACCTTCGTAACTGATGCATCAAAACAGATCATAGCATCTCAAAACTGGAGAACATGCCTTGCAACAACACGCTTCAAGCATTCAATCCATTTCATTTACACATCAGAATGAGATCTTCTCTGATTGCCATTAAAGCAATTACTGACTGAAAGGCTCTTAGATGTGGAAGCAAAAGGCATAACAAGATGGTACGACTAGACATCACAGTTAGATAAATTAAAAATAGGCAAGGGTTTCCAGCAAGGGGATGGTGATCATTGACACGATGGCCAGGGGACCAGCGCAGGGAGCAGGTAGAACCAGGCCAAGCACAAGCTACCGACCCCAGTATGTGTTAACGGAGTCGACCTGTCCAGCCTGCCTAAGTCAGAGCCTTGAAACCTGCCGGCTGGACAGCTCTAAGGCAGCAAGACAGGCCTGCAGTCATGCCAAATGAGATGACTAAACATCCTCCAAAAATGACTGAAATTCCTTTATTTTCACTTCCATAGGCACGCTTATTCACTGTCAATTTACATTCTGCACTTACAACCTTGGATAGCTTTTCCTCTCCTTCTGCTCCTATATGCCTCTTTCAGGGACTAACCAGAAGTCAGCAGGAAGCACCGTGGTATCTCCCTTGCAGAAGCAATAGAGGCATAATGTTAAGAAGTGATAACATGATTGACAGGACATTGCAGATAATTTTGTATCTACTGTAAAGTATGCAGGAGAAAATGTAGAAATAGTATTTTCTACTTCCAAAATTGCATTTTTATTTTTACCATCTCCAAATGTTCCTATATCATCCTTCTCTCCCTGCTGCTCTCAGAGTCCAGGAAGGAATCTTCACCAATTTAACCTCAAGATCAAACAAAAAAAAAAAAAAAAAAAAAAAAAATCTATGTTACATTCTGCCACACACGTTGTAACATGTCAACCCTTGTGAAAGTCATTGTTATTTAAATATTAATAACATGATTGTCTCTTTTTACGTAGCAGGAGTGCGTGGCAAGTAGGTTTTCCGAGATTCCATTTTCTGCAATAACTCCCCTGCTTAAAAGGAAGTAATCAAACCAACTGCGGCTGCTGTTAACAGACCTTTTAAAAGCATCATCTATGTTCAAAGACACACTTCAGACACCTAGCAGCATGCTATCCCCATTTCAGGTTTTAAGAACATTACTAGTCTTTCTTCTTATGTCAACAATTATGAGATGCAGATGTTCCCTTTATATTCCTCTGTATGTATTCAGAAGTACCACTAAAATGTCAGTTCAAAGCCTGGACTTCTCCCCCTATTTGCTTCTCTTTCATTTTCAACCCATTTTATTTTTATCATAGTATATTTTACCATATTTTTACCTCTCAAATCTAAAACTATCCAAAGTGATGTTTCAAGAGGGAGAAGGAAAATCTTGTTTAAAAAAAAAAAAAAAAAAMAAAAAAAMMCACACTTATGTGGTTACTCTCTTGATAAATTCTAAGGATTCATTTATGAAATCTAAAAAAACTTGTTGGGTTTTACGGAAAAGTCCGAAGTAAGACAGCACATTATTAAACAATTTATGGACGTGAGGCTTTACTGAAAGTAAAAGAAAATTCACAGCAGCTGCCCATCTGCTAAGCTCCCCTTGGAGCTGCCAACCCAGCCTCAAACCACGAATGAAGAAGACAGTTCAGAAGTGACGACGGGCAATGGACTTGGGGCAGCTGCTAATTAACTTCAAAAATGAGGACAAGAAGGTCCCTCTCAGGAAGCAGCCCTCTTGCTCAAAGAGGTACGGCGGTATCATGCATGGTCTATCCCTATCCACTTAAGGTGGACTTTCAGGTTTTTTTTCTTTTGGTAGGAGAACTCTTACACTCCTCCAGCTCAAGTATACAACCATTTTTCCCTTGATCTTTTAAAAGCCCTTTTTAAAACCTGCTACAAATACCACAACTGCTTCAGCACCAAACAGCTCTCACGTGAGATGTATAATAGCCATTTTTCCTACATCCTGTATATCCTGCTAATTAAGTAACACTATTGGGAGTGTTTTGCTGTGGGGTTTTTAACTGAGAATTGCCAGATGTCCATAGCCTGGCAAGGCCACCACAGCTTGCGTGAAGGAAGGTAGCCTGGTATCCGTGACCCACAGGATCACGAGTGGAATTGCAGATCAGTTCAATCAGTGCAGCAGGTCCTTCCCGGGACTCAGCACAACAGAGATAAAACAGAACAACCAAATGCTCACTGCTTTAACATTGACGTTGAAGCCCAAATTCAAACACAAATATTATCAGTATCTACTACTTCAGCAGAAGTAATCACTACCACACGACTAAGAAAACACCAAATCAAAAAATTACTCATATGCCTCCTTAACTTGTTCATCAACCTGATCTCAAGGTCTAAAATATTTCAGAAATAAGTGCAGTGCAAACTAAGAGGATGAATGATACCCTGTATGCTACTGGATGACTGAACATGACTGAAAATAAGATTGGAAAGTTTTCCTCTAACCACAGACCTAAAACAAACACCAAGCATTCCTCATGAGCAAAACATAGCCATGCTTCGACCTAATCTAAGATGTAATTTGCTTTCCTTAATCTACAGAGAATAGCTCCATCAAAGCTGTTTCAAGACATCTGAACCTAAATTACCTTCCATCTACATGAATACTAAAACCAGATTTATTTATTTATTTAAATCAATTAATGCCAGGAATAACTTGGCTGCAGGAATGCAGTTGTCAAGCAAGGTAACTAAAGTCTGGTGGTGGATCTGTACCAAATGTACCTACCCATCAAATCTTCAAATCTGCTCAAAGAAGTATCTTCTTTTCAAATTTTTCTCCTTTTTTTTCAGATTTTTTTCAGTCCATGTTTTAGATTCTAGGGGTTCTATCTTGTTTTGAATAAAGTGAGCTAGAATACCTTTTCACTGTCTACCTGCCTATTTTTCCATAGAGTAGGATTTTGTGTATGTTTTATTCCACAGAGATAATCAGACAGAATATTAAAATCTGATCGATCTAAAAGTACAGATTTCATGAAATGCTGAATTCATTGCTCTAGAGAACAGACACTAAAGAAATGTGGAGTCCCTTTCTACAGATTCTCTCCATTTTGTCTCAGTGGACCTAGGGAATGATTTTCACCCATCCCGTGCATAGCCCTGGCCTTTGCAGCAACTCTTGTAGCAACATGAGCACCAAAACCACCCCGTACAACTGAAGTGGCAATCCTGACCACTCTCTCGTGGGCTTACAGCAAGCACGAGGAGCTGCCACCTGCTGAAAGCCAATGTCTGTACAGGTGGCACCAACAGGTTAGCTCTTGGCAGAGCGCTCTGAATTCCCGGAGCCGAGCCCCAGCTGGGAGAGCAGCCCCTGCACTGGAGGTGTCATCACTGGTTTTAAATTATTACCCATGAAGATGAGATCCCACCGTGCTAGTGCTCTGCAAACACACAGGAAGACATGGACTTCCCCTGGCAAGTTTATCATTCAAAACACACGGGCCAAAGAGGACGAGGAGGAAATACACAAGAGGCAGATTTTAAAATTTCCTAAAGTTTTCTATCTCCAAGCACCTCATGCCAGTGCTTCTGATGAGCTCCAAAGGCTACTGGGCAGAGAGCAGCTGTTAAGTCAATGGCCCATTTCTTTGCCTTACTCAAAGAACATACAGTGACATCTGTATTAACTGGTTGAGAACCATCCACTGACAGGAGATGAACTTCCAATGGAGGCCTTTTAAAAGCCCCATCCATCTCAGAAAGTGTATTTCTGTTCCCCAATGATTAAAATTGTTGCCCATGGTTCATACCTGTCCTTTACTAATGAGTTTTACCTGGTTGGATAATGGTAGGATTCAATCCTGCACTGCTCTCTCACTCTTTCATTTTTTTCGTTAGTTAATACCATTATCACAAGTCAAACAGTGGGAAGCTTATAAACTGTCCTCTAAAGAACTAGCACTACAATAAAATTTCTCTTTACTCTCCACGTCCCAAATTCCCTCCTTTTTCTTCACAAAGAGTGGCACAACATACTGCAAATAAACACAGCAAAAGAACACTGCGCGTATTTAGGCACGAGCATGGATATTCATGCAATTTGCCCATAGATACAAATATTCTCCTGTAGTACTAACTCCACATGAGAAACGCTCTTCCTACTGTTAATGCATCAAGCAACACAACATGGACTTCGTGGCTGTAGACGTGCCACAGTAACCAGAATCCTGGAATAGGAATTACATAAGCCAGAAAAGCAAGTTTGCTTAACAGGAATACAGCACTACAAACAGATCGGACTATGTCAATATACAGAAGTTAATCTTTTTGGACAAAACTAATGCTTTTAATTTAATTCTAGCTCTTCTAGTGTGTTTTGCCACTCATTTAAACGTGACATAGTATTTCAAGTGCTATGTCTCACTGGAAGGCAGAGCTTTTCATGTAAATAAGCATTAAATTTATGCACTTTAACAATTATAATTATAAAATACTGCATATTAATAATGCATAGCTTGCAATTTCAGCTAAAACCTGAGAAGTACTGACTGCAACATATGAACTACTGCAAAATGCACCTTAGTGCATTCTGAGTGCCTGAAATGCCCCTGTAACACCTATTGGTGGACATATTTTTCACTTTGCCTGCTTTGTGCACTACAGTCACGTATTTTCACTTAGCTTTAAGCCAGATTCTCACCTCTGTTTCAAGTCGTCCGCTATGTGATACCCACACAGATGTTTAGAAATACATTGGATTTCCTATATGTTGGTACTTAAAAGCAGACTGGTGAATATGTCGTCAAGAGAGTGCAACCACGACAGAACAAAGAGAATGTGAATACTTTCATTCTGCTACTAGCTCTTCCGACCTTTATCCGGAATACATCAGCTTTGCAAAATCAGGCATGAGAGATCGGCTACCATGGAGTGAAGATAAATTTCATTTCATAATTCAGATGTGCAGGGAGAGCAAATACGAGATCCAGAGGGAGTTGTCAGGTACAGGTAAAAAAAAAAAAAAGCCCATTTCTTTGATCATAAAAATGAATCTATCTGCAGCATTTACACATTCAGAGTAAGTAATGAAGTAGGAAGCACTGTAACCTTATTATATTACGGCCATAAAGCTCACATCAATGGTACCTGATGACTACCTGATTCGTTTTAATAGCTTCCAAATGTGGATCCACGCTGCTGCTTTCCGCTTTATTCAATCTCAGGCGCAAATCTTTCATTGATCAATCTCAGGCTCTTTCATTTATTTACTCATTAATGCTAACGTAGCTCAGAGTTAACCCGGCATCCACACCTGGCACATGCGACAGCCGCTGCCCTGGGCAATCCTTTCCGTGCCAGGGTCTCTCTTGGGCTGCCAGACGCCAGGAGCGCCCCAGTCCGGAGAGCAGGGGCCAAGGAAGGGGACGAGGGGCCCGGGAGTCTCCGGCCGCGCGGGCACGGGCTGGATCCTTCGCCTCCGCGGAGCCGGCGGCAGCTCCGCTGGCCCCTCCGCACGCGGGGCCGCCGCTGCGGCTATTGTGCCCGGGGCAGCCCGAGCCTCCCTGCGCCGAGCCCGCGGCCGCCTCCCCGCGCACGGCGCGCCGACCCGCGCGGCTCTTACCCTGCTCGGCGCGGGCGCTCGGCAGCAGCGCGGCCATCGCCGCCAGCAGCAGCGCGGCCTCGGCCAGGGCCGCTAC
>PTEX01000043.1:5074480-5138390 GCA_003342815.1 Eudromia elegans
GGCGCTGCCCCTGCGGCCGCCGAAGGGGCTTGCGCCGCGACGGCCCCGCTGCCGCCCCCTGCCCTGCGCGGGCACGCGCGGAGCGACCGTTGGGCACGAGGGGGCAGCGGGCGCGAGCGGCCGTTGGGCGGGAGCGACCGTTGGGCGCGAGCGGCCCTTAGAGGGGTGCGGCTGTTAGAGGGGTGCGGCCGTTGGTCGCGAGGGGGCAGCGGGCGCGAGCGGCCGTTGGGCGCGAGGGCGGCAGGGCCGTTACTTACGGAGATCACGAAGGCGGCCGCTCGGGGCTCCCTGTGCCCGGCCCGCGAGGCGTTGGCGCGTCCCAGCAGGCCAGGGCTGCCGCAGCTCAAGCAGCGCTCGGGAAGCCCTGCCTCGAGCAGGGTCACGGCCAGCGGCGCTGGAGGTGGCAGAGCCTTTCCTCTACCTGCCCTTACAACCTCGATAACTTGTTTTCAAGCAGTTGTGCCTCAAGCGCCCGTGGTTCCCCAACCACGAGTGCAGTCAAGAGGCAGGGCGGGTAGGGGATGAAGCAGCTCCAGAGAGCTGTTTCTGAGGGCACATCCTCACCTGCAGAGCAGCAAGGGGACATGAAGGCCCCTGGATAAATTCTTGCAGACCAGCTCCGAGGTAAAACGAGCCTAAGGACAGTGGTAAGTGTGGCTGACCAGACCTTCCGTGCATGGTGACCTATGGGGTTTACTGCATTCTGCAAGCTATCTCCGCTCCACACATCCCTTCGTGGGCTGTTTTACTCCCTTTCTTCTCAAACCCTTAACTCATTCTATGCAAAACTAGCTAGCAGCTGGTTGATGGCTCCCACTACCTGGCTACCATGGGAAGATGGCAGTTTTGATGCCCACAGGGAAGGGATGGCTCGCTCAGCACACCGCTTTCCTCACGGCCAGCATTGCGAGCAGGGCCCTCTCGTGGGGCCTTGAACAAACTGCAAAAAGCACTATTTTTTTTTTCCTAGTTTTGTCTTAACTAGATCTTTATAATAGACCAGGAAAAAAAAATCAAATTATAGTTGCATCTAGCTCTTAGTCACTAGTCTTTTTAATTATACATTATATAATACAAATTAATCTAAAACATAAATCTGTAGCAGATTTGTTAGTCCCAAGAATTAACCCCAAAATGCCTATTTTCCAGAAGAAGGAGTAGATAGGATCCCTTCTAACTAGGGAAAAGATCACTAGTTTTACCAACTAACTGCAGTTAACTACCTCCTCAACCAGCCTCTCGGGATCTTCATTTATCATCATTGCCTAGGAAGATAAGCTCCAGCTCCTGAGAGGCCATTTGTGCATTCCTCCTCACTACCCAGACTTGTGTTCCTGGAATACCTCCTGGGGCAGTCTGCAGGTGCTGCAGGGACTTCTCTTGCCAGCAGCCCACGCGTGTTGCCCATTACTCCCTTACCCAACTGGAGCAAGGGAGGGGAGAGCATGTTTGTAAGCCAGTAACCCATGGCTGGGGGATTCTTTGTTCATCCTATATTATACACCTGTGTATGAATAAGAGTCAAGCTGCAGCATGCCACTGTAAACCTCCCACTGACCCAGGATCTTTGTTTTGTTAACAATTTCAGCTATGTGACCAGTAGGGCTCTAGGTGGGGAAGAATATTATACTGTGCAATGTAACAATATAACAATAAAACATCCATACTTACACCAAAATTCACCTTTTCACAGACTATCTTTGTGCAGATTGAGAGGTCGAGGACACCTGTGTGACCTTGGTGGAAGCAGGCAATAAAACTTGGATACAAAAAAAAAAAGATCAGGAGCATAAGGGGTCATTTGACATTATTACCAGTGCAAAGCAAGACTGTAAAGGATTTCATGGACACCACACCTCCTAAGGCAGCCCTTTCTTGTTTACTAGGTGCTTCCAAAAAATGAAGATTATGAGAATACACCAAGATACTGGCACTATTTTTCTATGGGAAATGCAAGATACAGATATTACTAGCAACATGCATTTAAAAGTCAACATGAATAAGTCTAAATGTAAAGAATGAAAAGTAATACAAGCATAAAAGGAAAAAAAGGAGATAAGGTGTCTGGAGAAATCCTTCTCATACATTCCAAGGGGAAATGTTGCAGATGGCATGACCCACTTGCACAGAAGGAAAAGCACCTGTAGGAGACCAGCAACAGTGATGCCCTCTATTTAGCAAAGTAAAGCTTCCTGAAACCTTTGGGTATCAAAGCATATTACACTGGCCGCTCAACGTCACATGTTTCATTTATGACTCTCTTAGGTGTTGTTTCAAGCACAGAAACGATGCCGCTTTGTAAATGCTGGGACCCATCACGCTGCTTCTTGACAGGTTTAAACCCACAGATTTCAGTAAACTCTAGCGCAGCAACACACTTGGCTGCTAACGTGTCCTCCACAGGGAGGAAGTCCACACTAGCCAGGCCATCTGGATGCCGCGACATATGGGGCCGCTCGGCCATCTGCAGCGCCAGGAGCCCGGTACCCTGCTTGGTGCAAGGGGTCACCAAGTCTCTGCTTAGATGGGGGCAAGGTAATCCTTGCCTGAGGTTGCAAAAGGGAGACATTCAAGATAAAGAAGCTACAGGCTTGGTTATGCTAAACGTTGATTTTCCATGTTCTGCTATCCAAGCCTTGAAGTTAGTGAAACTTCTATTTTCAACATGAAGAGCTTAGTCAGTGATTACATCAGAATCCAAGACTCAGAACCCCACACAGGAGCTTGGTCTAGCCTTGACTCGACATAACAAAAAGTCACCAAAAAAACAACTGCTGCAATATATATTTTAATTCAAAGTGAATCTCGACAGTAATACACCATAAATTCTTATTTTGACACTCACCAAAATAGTCACCTGGAAAACCCGCTTTTTGTGACAAAGTACAGAAGGCTTGGTCACATTTAAATCACTGAGAACTAGAAAGAAATACTATCGCAAACTGTAAGAGACATTACATCCATAAAAAATTTTCCCAGTCCTCATATTGTAATATTGCACAGTGCAATTGCTACATGGCAAACTAGTGTAGCATAGAAAACCAAAAAAAAAAAAAAAAAAAAAAAAAAAAAAAAAGCCACAAGTCTACAAATTGTTTAACAGTAACAGTTCAAACTTATTAATCAAGTCTATATCACTGGGTATTTCTAGAACAAATCTTCCTACAGCTTGCAGTGTGATTTAACTTAACACAAACCAAATTAATAAGCAGTAAAACCAGAAGATTTTAAAATTAAAACAAAAAAGTTAATACAGTAGCATATTTGACCAATAAAACACCCTGAAGTTAAAAACTGAACACAAGAAATTCATATAAAATCTTGCAAATTAAAGTAATATGCAGATATGCAGGTCTGTAGTCATGCAGTGTTTTATTTAAAAAAGGAATTAAAATGAGAGCTTGTATAAATGCTTCTCTGTGGAGGACTTTTCTCCTCACCTCCCCAGCAACGGGCATCTCTCCAAGGGCTGCCTGCTGCAGGCGGCCCTGGGACACTTGCTGCTACCCACGTCCTTTCCCTCAGGACGTGTTGCAGGAGCAGGGAAAAGTGATCCATTATTCTGAATTTAAGCTGGGGCAGAATCCCAAATGTTTCATTCATTGAAATGCAAACATTTCTAAAATTACAATGCAGGCAGAGCAGCAGATCTAATTGGGGGCACCATTTACAGCAACTTTTTCTGCATGTGATAGGATACTCTTGTGATACACAGATAATCATGTCAATTTAAGACGCACATTTAGCTTAATATCTTAAGCACAGTAAAAAGAAAGCACAGTAAATACATTAGATGGATGAAGATCCCCATGGCCCCGCAGAAAATGCAGTATTTTTTTTGTAATCAATACAAAATTCATTTACTCCATTTGCATTGGTGATTCTTGGCGTGTCCATTGCCTGCAATGGAGTAAGTACCCAAAAAATCAATTCCCAATACAAAGGAGTGAACAGAAAACAATCTGTTGGACCATATAGTACAAGTTTGAAGTGATAAGGTGAATATCCAATTTTAGCATTTTCTTGACTCCATATATTTAGGCTTCATGTATATGTTGATAGGATTTCAAATTCATCAGGATACTCCTAATTTTCTAATGTATATTTTATATACACACATTTATACTTGTACAAAATGCATAGAGAGTTGATTACCAAAAACACTGAAACTTTTGGGAAAAGTTAAGATTTCTTAATTTTCAGTGTGATTAAAAATGTACTGCTGGTACTGTTTTTATGATCTAACACTGTTGTATTTTAATTATTTAAAAATAAATCAAATGTAGGCACATTTATTTCTTTCAGACATTCATTAAATAAAACACTGCTTGTGTTAGTGGAGTAAAGAAAAAATTTACCAGTTACTAGCTTATTGACAGAGTTAAACTCAAATGCTTTGCACTCTTATTCCAGTCAACATTGCAAGGATTATGTTCCAGATGTTTTTAAAAAAAAGTTGTCAAGCTTGCAAGATGCAGCTTAAGTGTCTACACAATGCCAATATGAAAACATAAAAAAAATTAAGTTACATTGATACATCCACTTATATGCAGTGATGAGCTCAGAGTTAATGGAGATAAAATACTGATGCAGATAACACACCCAAAAAAACATATGCAATCATCTTCCATCATTTACAATATAGTAGTTACGACACTCCAAACATGAAAACAAAATTAAAAAAAATAAATCAAAACCTGATTTCTAGTTCATGTATTAGACTTGTACAGAAATTAGAAGGCTAAGAAAACTAGTTAATCACCTAATTTCACAGCTATCTGAAGTGGCAATCATTATATAGCAGCTTATCTATGATACATTCAAGATAAATGATACAATTTATTACTTGCCCATAAGCTAAAACACAGCCTCAGTTTAATACCTTCTTTAAATCCCATCTCTACACTACAGTATACTTGAGGTCTATGAAAAAAGTAGCTACCTTTTATAGGAAATGGATGATTAAGTCTTTGGTGCTGCAAAAGCAACTTCATTTCAACAAAAAGACACACTTCCTAAGGAAAAAAATAACGCAGAAAGCATGTAATTTACGTCCCTGACGGAATGTATTAAATAAGCAAACACCCACAACAGGCTAAAACAAATACTATTATGTAAAAAAGACTAAAATCTCTCCCATGCATAAATGAAAGATTGCACACACAGAACTCACATCTTTTCAAGCTTCAATAGTAAATATCCAACTACTATTTATTAAATACTGCATGGTTTGCTCAAGCTAAGATGAAACCACATCATGAATCAACAAGCACTTGGCTTTTCCTTTTGTTAGCTACTCAAAGTCATGCCTACTGCACCTCTAAACATTTTATTATATCCAATTAGACAAGCACTTTGAAAATAAACTACTTGGATTGTATTGCAGTTCCATTTAAACAATACGAAATATTGTGTTGCGTGTCACTATTCAACAGCTACAAATCAATTCTTCTTAAGCACTACTGAGGTCTTTTCTTGAAGCGAGATCATTCTAGGGGGGAAAAAAAAAGACAGCAAAACTCAGCTAGAGCAAAACATGCCGCCTTCCTGATAAGGAAAAAAACACCCAATACTAAAATCATACCACTCAAAACCCAAAATGAGCATTACTCTACCCAAAAAAACAAATCAGCAGATCTGAATTTAAGTGCTGCAGTCCTCAACATTTATATATTAGTAATAACATTAACAACCTCAAATATTTAAGGCACTATGTGTGGAAACAGTTTACAATGCAGCTGAGATTATTAGGACAACAACATTTAAGAGCAATGTTTAGGCTTTTTCTTTTTCTCTCCTTTTTTTGCCCATGCAGAAGACACATGCAATGTGAAGAACAACAGCTCAACTCTTAGATAAGTGACTCAACATTTAAACACCAAGATACGCAATACAAACAATTTACTTCTACACCGTACTGCTGACAGATGTGCATCTGTTGCTCTAGTTCTGTACACTGAATGGCTTCCCAAATGTAGACGTGTCTTGCACTAGGTTAGAAGGCAATTTTATAAAAAATAGTAGGAGCAAATTCAGATTTCTGCTCCCATAAGTCACCTGTCTAAAGTTACTATATAAGAAGATAACATGACCAAAGACGAGTTATACCAAATGTGCAAAACACATTAAAAGTGAGTTTTCTTTTCTTTAAAGCTCAGAGTTGTTTAAATTGCACCCAAGTCTACATGATTCAAAAAAAAAAAAAAAAATCTCCTGTTGTGCCATGGCTAATGTTTAATAAATACCATGTTTCTTCTCAAAGCAACCTTCTGTGTGCCCGAGCTTCCTCACCCACCGTGCTCGAATTCTCACATAAACGGATACTGGCTGAGCTTGGTTGGACTCAGCGGAAATCCCGTGTAAGCAGGTGAGGCTGCAATGTACGAATGCGGGGGAAACACCGGCTTGTACTGAGTCTGATGGATGGTGGGGGAAGGCAGGAGACGGGGATTTATGCCCACAGGAACTTGGTGCACTATAGCGCTGGGGTGGGATATACTGTACGTGGGGGGCTGCAGTAAGGGTCTCGAGGCACACGGGGAGGTGAGGAGGTGGGCGACGGGCGCAGTGGTGCTGAGAGGGGCCGACGACGGGTAGGGGAGGAGGGCAGGCTGCGCTGCCAGGTGGGAGCTTGCCGAGAGGTGCGCGGGCAGGGCCGCGGGGTTGGGGCTCCCTTGGGGCAGGGAGAAGGGGTGGCCGCCCACGCTCGCCGTGATGTAAGGCTGCTGCTGCTGCTGCTGCTGCCGCCGCCGCCGCTGCTGCCGGGGCGCGTGGTTCCCGTTCCACTCCTGCGGCCCGGAGCCCAGAGGGTGAACCTGCCCGCACAACACAAACAGCCAGCGGTTAATACTGCAACGCACCGGGGCCGGCTGAAAAATGGAGTAACGCACTAAAACTAATCAAAACCAAAGAGAAAAATAGAGACGGGAATAAAGAAAGGCTTAAATTAAAAATAAGTAGCTATTTAGGTAGTAGCACAGACAGGAAATCTTGACAATAAAAGAAGGTAAAGAGAACACAAGTTATTTTAATGCTCTTGCAAAAAAAATAACAAAAAAGAAAAAAGGGATAAAATGCCATGCTGGGCTGTTTTTAACAGAAATACCATGTATCACATGAGCAAGGTGCTTATTCCACTCTACTCAGCACTGGCTTGGCATCAATTGGAAGTGCTGCGTTCAGTTTGGGCACCATAATGAGGCACAAAGAGGACAAATAGGAGAGAAATTTTAGAGGAGAGCAGAAAAAATAATAAACGGATTGAAAAATATCTGAAACAACTAGGCAAAAAAGAGTCTAGGGTTATGATCACAGAGAGATGTGATAATCATTAACAGTTTAAACAGACAGACTAAAAATCAATTACTTCCATTAAACGTCAGTTTAAACCACAAGGGCATCTACTGCAGAAAGAAGGATCAGCATAATTTTTCTAATGAAAATAACATTCCACTTTCTGCCAAGAGGATGAGGAGTTGCAGTCCTTGAAGTGATTAAAATTAATATTATGCTGATCACATGAAGGTTTATTCTGAAATTATTAAATCAATCCTTCTCACACAACCAAGCAAAAGGATAAGTTGTGTCACCCACCAAAATGTTTCCTTCCATCTAAATGATTCAAGCTGTTATTGAATAGCCACATTTGCATTTAATATTTAATTTGCAATCAATATTCAGAGTTACTCTGCAAGAGCTACATGTCCAGGTACTGTTGTTATATTGAATGCAGCCCTAGATACTTAAAAGCTCAACACAGCCACAGCTCAAAATTGATTAATTTAAAAGGGACTTAAACCTAACCAATTCCACATGTCAACTTCAGTTCTCAGCCACAGCAGATGTATTTGCTCCGTTGCTGGATAATGACAATAGAAGTGTGTCTTTTCAATTAGCTTTGTGTGTCATCTTACAATGGCTATAATTATCACCACCTCTCAACTTCCTGATCCATCAGGAAAGGCAAGACGGAGCAGGGTACATGAAGGGTATGCTTCAAGATCCTCTCAGACTAGGAGCATTTTCATGGACATATTTGTGCAATTACCACTCTGCACCACTAACCAAAACAGAATGAAATAAGTACAGTTTCTAAGTACATTATGCATTTTAGCATTTGGGTATTTTTTTTCAGGACTTTTTTTCTATTTTTTAAACAAAATATAGCCATTTGCTTTAAAGAAATGTCAAAAAATGAAAGATACATATGACTTGCCCAATAAACTGAAGTCCACTTTTGAAGATTTGAACACGTCTGCAATCAAGTTGTTGAGAACCTGCAGTTGCCATTTACACCAATTAAAATTGTGAGTGTTCAGCACATTTGGAAGCAAGACAGCAGTAATATTTCTCAGATATAAATAATTATACGTACCTGACTGAAGTTTATATGTTGCTGATGGAATGCTGATGTCAATTTTTGTTGACGGTTTCCCATAATAGAAGACTGGTTTATCCTTCCCAGGACAGACCGACCTTTTTTCAGTGTCTGGCACATAGTATCTTCCAAGATATAAATTAAAAAGGTGTCATGCTTTTTTTTTTTTTTTTTGGTCATTCATCTCCTCTAACTATCCAAAGACAAAATTTCATTTGCTTCAGCTACTACCAAAGGGAACTTTGTGAAAAATAGCCAAATAATGGAATAGGTCTAAAAACCACAAGCCATTTTGAAGGGTTTATTTACAGGTCGGCAAATACAAATGAAAATTGAAATCTTCATACCTATTGATATTGAATACAGTATTCAGATTTCTATTTTTGTCTATTGTTACAGAAAGAACCACTCATCTGGACTACCTTACCTGCATTCACCATCTGTCCGTCAAGGTGTAACCCGTTCTCAAGTCTCATTGGGGGCACCACCACCGTGCAAACGGCAGATTTGGTTTCTGAGTTAACTGATGTTCTTGTTTCTGTATTTTTATTGGTGGCAGCTACAAAGCCATTTTCCACAAACGGGCTGTCATGTCCCGAAGAGTCTGAAGTTGGGGAGCCATCTACTGTGTCACATCCACTCTCCTGTTCATCATCTGACATGCTATCAAAACACAGAAGTATCACAAAGAAAAGCATTTTCATAAGAAAGGCATTTTTGGTAAAACACCACGTAAAACTTGCACATGTAAAACAACTCAAAGGCAATTAAAAACACTATTTTATTTACATAAACATACACAGTCAAGATGGCAGTTGAAACTTAAAACTTATTCTACCCACTAATTATTTAGAGAAAGATAGAAATAACTTCGCAAAAAGATTTGGACATAAAACTTACACACACCTTTTTTCTTTTTTTCTCTTTCCCCTCTAATAAAATACTTTTACTCTGAAAAATCTAAATTTCAGGTAGGTTACAAGGCTGAAGGGTAGTTTTCTTCCTAAACCAAAATATGATCTTATCTATTGAAGAATTAGCTCTCTTAATTCCTCAAGGGCTCTGCACGTGCACAGCTTCGACAGATTCTCTTCCACTGATCTTCCAATAGCTTTTAGATTAAGGAAGGAAATGAAGCCCAGGGGCAACTTTGGCATTTGTGGCCCGTGAAGTGCATGCTGGTTGGGGGAGGGCACAAATTCATTCATTCTGCCACCGCTTTTACCAAAACAACTGTAAGAAGGAAAAAGGTTGAGAAACCAACTCAAAATAAAAGCCTTTCCTATGATAAGTCACATGCTTGTGCCAAAAGAAGAGTTAAGAAGGTGGTAAAAGCAAAACAGAAAAGAATCACCAAAGGCAAGACTACTACCAAACCAGTGGAACCAGAACCAAACAGCAAGTGGCAAACAGCCTGGCTAAGGAAACTAATTTATCAAGTTTACAACAAGAAAAAAGTCTTTTAAGTATTATTTAATATAAAAGGTATATCACACTTCCTGAAAAAAAAAAAAAGTCACTAATGTAGCTGGTTCTCAACTGGCACTGTGCCATGTACACATCACAAACAGCAAAAAAACGTTTTCTTCACTTAAAGGAGCAAAAACGGACAATATGAGGTAAAGACTAAGCAAGCAGAGATACTGACAAGCTTCCTGATTAGACAGGATAGTAACAAGAACTCCCACACAGGAGAACAAAATTATCAAAACCCCGATTTACATGTTTAACTTAAAACACCTGCATATATCAATGAATTCAAAAGCCCTAAAAAATAAGGTTAAGTGTTCTGGAGAACAGTAGTGATTTTACAGCTAATGGAACAGGTCCTCATACCATGGAGATAAATTATAACAGTATAAGTAGAAATATTTATCAAATTCATCTTTTTATGAGAAGTTAATTGATGCTATAAAGGCCAGCACAAAAATCAGAAGCCTTAATCTAGACACCAACATCACTGTGATTGTGATGCCATTACAACCACTCAATTAATTGGTTCAAAAGTTATTAATACAATATAAATTAGTAATTACATTACATAATTTAAATTGGACACCAACAAAATCAGGCCCTGAAGCACTCTACTCCCAACAAAGCTAATTCTAACAGGGGCTGGAGCTCAGTTCCTCACACTTTGGACCAAATATACAGACCTTTGTATAAACCTGCCCAAACTTTTTGGACCTTCTCATTTCATACTGCCTGAACTTTAGATGTTTCTGTCAGGCTTCACAGTGGCCTTTGTCAACTAGAAAGGTCTGATACTTCTCACTTTAGGACCTCCTTTCTTGTTACTTAGATGTTTACCGATATTTAACCATTCGAGCTTAACCTTTTCCAAATGCTTCTAATTCCTTATCTTCTTGTTTCATGGGCAAACAGAACAAATGCTTGAAAATAAGGTTAGGGAAAAATACCTGGTTTTGTCCAGCTACATTATTCTAGCAACTTTTTATTGGAACATCTCCAAAATCCCAGAAAAGGCAGAAATTTGGTTGGGATTATCTTCTACATCAAGTCCTCCCCAAAAGAAACATGAAATTGATCTGAAATAGCTAAATTGCAAGATGGAATAAGGTCAGTCTGCATGTGGTCCATAGCTCTCCGCATCACAGACTGCACGGAAGGTCTGGTCTTGTGTTGCACTTAGTCTTGTTCTCCCCGATGCCCTTTGCCCAACCTCTGTTATCTACTTATGCTGCTGGATCTAGCAGTTGTGGGTCTGCAGAGGGGGTTGGATCAGGCGAGTAAACAGAGAAAACTAACCCAGCCAAATCTAACCCAAAAAAGCCACTCAAGGTGAAGATGCAGCTTTGCACAACAGGTTTGCTTGGGCAAATTCCAAATTTGCTCCTGTTCCTAGCACTACCCAGACTACCTGCATCAGTTCCTTAGAGCAGTCCTTTCTAGCCCTGACCAACACAAGAAGGAAAATTTAGGGTCTGATATAGCTGAGACCTAGACTGGACCTAGAGATTTCAGCCCTAAATAAATATCATATGGATGTCAGACTTCTCCAATTTTAATATTTTATATAGAATCGTGACATTTCAAGACAGAATCCTGTATCTATATACAAAATCACACATTAAATGCACCATTTGTTATATTGTCTAAAACTCAGACTAAATAGAATTGCTGAAACATCCTACCTGATCTACTTCCCTGCAAATACACAGTAACAGAACCTTAGTAGTGCTGTTTTTTTTTTTTTAAAAAAACATGTTTTCCCTTTAGGACATCAGTCATCCTCATTTTCTGCCAGGAGACTGCTGCAATTTTAAGTTACTCTTTTCTACCTAGGAAGCTATTCCACAGAAATTAGGAAGCAAACTGCAGAATAAAAAATAAAAGAACAGCTCGTGGTTATAGCAGCTGCAGATTGCTTGTAGAAAAAAATGGATTCTACCCTTAGGTCACATGATTTCTATGTAATATAGGGTAAGTCATATTAATTTAAACTTTCACCAGTGAGAAAAGCTGTTTTCCAAAATTTTCTGGGCATCCAACCAGGGAATGAAAGACGAGGAAAAAGAAAGAACGTGCAGTTGCCTCAACCAGAACATGCCCAGTCAGGGGCAGCTTCTAATCTTGCCACAGGTCCATAAGTGTTATTCAAACAAAGACATTAGTGTAAAGCTCTCAGGTACTGTGGCAAAAATGCCATGAAACTGTTCAGAGTAACACTTAGGTGTTTTTGTTTGCTTTTAAGAGTGAATTTTGAATAGTGACCCCCAAATTTAGTCCTAAACTAAACATCAAGCAATGAAGCTAGAAGCTTTCAAGAGCTGTTCCCATGAACACTAATTACTGCAGGATGAAGCTTATATTTGGTAGAGGAAAAACCACACCTAAGCCACTAAAGATTACAATACAAGACACAGAGTGGAAGAACAAAAGGGTGCAAAAGTTGAGGCCATTTTGGTATCTTCTGCTCTGTTGCATCCTACTTTGTGTTTTTTAAATTAGCAGCATTGTTTTTGTTTTGTGCAGCATATTTCTATTTTGAGCATAATTACATTTTTAAGAAAGCGAAAAGGCTCTACTAAGAATGAAGAACTACACTATGCAGTTATAGGCCAATAATGTATTTTTAATATACGGTTCAGTCTCTACCACGAAGTATTAACACAGCTGCTACTACTGGTGACCAGACGGCACCATCATAAAGATTTCAAGATTGCTATTGCAAATAGAGTCTACTAGGAATTCAGCGGGGTGATATTTGTTTTATTTGAAACAAGCACAACATTTACCTGTTAGATCTCTTGCAAGGGGATGGGCTAGACTGTCCCGAGGAGCTGGTACTCAGAGTGCTGTCGGGACTGCTCAGAGAACACACGCGGTCGATGTTCAGCGTGCTCTGGCAGGCTTCGCAGTCAAGGCTTCCTTTGCACCTACCACCAAGACAAGAAAGTGAACGTGGGTGGTCTTTCTCTTGCCCTTTCTACATGCTTATATTTAATTAAAAAATGAGGCAAATATAAGAAAATGTCCCTTAGATTTCTAGAAAAGGTGTGCAGTTTTTGAAACATTAAATGAATGAATACTGAAATAACAAAACAAGTTTTTACTACAAATAAAGATCAGAGCCTTCAACCATTTGACAAAGTTCAGATCTAAAATGTATTCGGTACTTCAGGATCATCAGGAGGGAAAATTCAAACAATAACTTTTCTATTGAAAGTGCTTCGTTGGGAACTTTGTAAAAGAAAAACCTTCTTGGGAACCATCCTCAGCATATGCTTTTGTACTCAAATATCTACCTCTTAGTTCCATCAAAGTAGCTTTCGTTACCTATTTTCATGTAAAATTATCTATGATATGTTACTGCTACTGTCAATGGAATTTGTTAAGTTTTTTTTTTTTTAAAAAAAATTACTAATGTTTACATATAAGCAGGGTACACCAGCATTAAGGAAAAGTCATGCTGTTTCTAAAAGCATTGTGTTTTAAAAAAATCTGTTATGGAAGAATACAAAGTGCTTGTTTCCTGCTGTAAATACCTTAATGAGGTAGGAGTTCAAAAGAACTCCCAAGTAACATACAGCTAGAGAATTAACTTATACACGAAACGTGCCGGGAAGGCCTTTGGTTAAACCGAGCAGTTGCGACCAGGTAGGCAGCTGCATTTCAATAGCACTTCAGGTGAGGCAGGCGTCGGTCCTTACTCTCTCAGCGCATGTGTTCGTCCCACGTCATCTTCATCGGTGTCGCTGCTGATGGTGATGACGCTGACCGCGGGGCTCGGGGAGCCTGCGATGATGATGGCCTGGCGCTGTTTGCTCGACAGGGACGAGTCCGTGCCCAGCGTGACGGATGCTTCGCAGCAGTTCGCTTCCCGTCCTTCCAAGCGATGATTGTCCTGTGCTTCTATGCAATTCAGTCTCTTTACAGCCTTCAGGTTAATTATCTTTGGAGATATAAATGCTGCATTTTGGATATTGGTATTCTGCAATGCATTGCTTCTGTGGAGAAAAAGGACAGTTTGACATGTGGCGAATCTTTGCCAACAGACCTGGAAACTGTACAAAAAGACAGTGTAGGCTAACTACACTAAGTAATTTTCCCAACAAATAAGAAAAGCACAGGAAATAAAACCAAATGGTGAATACTCGGCAGATATGATTTCAGATAACAAAAATATTTTCCAGAAATACACTAACATGAAGCTACACTGCAGCATCCAGAAGAAAGAATTCTGCAAATTCACAGAAATGAAAATTCTACTTCAAAAATAGTACACTCCTCTCATCCCAAACTAAACACCACTAAACACCTCTAAAACACCACTAAAACACCAGATTCCCTGAAAAGATTCTCTGATGAACCTCCTTGAATACAAAAGCTCATGCTCTTTGTATGAAAACCTCCTTACAAGTCTGTTGAAATTACCACTTGCAACCTGTGTTTTCCCCCTTATATTTTTACCCAGAAGCTCTAGCCAGCTATAGAAATGCTTCAGAAATCCTCCTGAGCAGTGTTTCTGGACAGAAAAAGAGGTTATAATCAGGGCATTCAGTCCTTGTGAGCGAGTTGGTGAATGGCATGTAGTCAAAGGAGAACATGGCAACAACAGCTAAGCAGCGTTCGAGAGAGGAGTTATATTCCTGCCTCTGCCCCGTGAGATTCTAGGAGGATGCGTAAATCAGTTAAATCAGACTTTTTTCACAGGTGGCAATAAAACGTATTCCTTGTTTGTGGGACACCTAGCTGAAGATCCTTTGAATATGTAGATTAGGAGACTTGTTTAGAGTGATAATCCCTACCAAGTTATGGTCATCACTTCCAATTTTTAAATAATTTGTATAGCAAGCGAAGCCTTATTTCTTCAGCAAGCAGGAAGAATATTTTTGTCTACCAGTGAAAGAAAGACTATTTTTAAGACTGTACTAAGGCATATTGCAGTCTTATTACATAATATTTCTTTATTTTTAGTTCCCTAACCCTGATACACCCTTGTGCAAGCAAGGTTACATCATTAGAGTTACTTCAATATATTCCTATGCCTTCCTAAAGGCAAAAAGTTTGCTGTGGCCACAAGCACAAATTAATTCAAGAGAATGAGCCGCTCTTGCTCTATGGATATATTTTTTCACATCTGCTTTGTTTTGCTGAAATAGTATGGAAAAAAGTAGACCAGAAACAAAAATTTATCAAATAGGTCATTTAAATACAATTGTTGCTAACACACACACCAATTTTATAAAATATTCCCCTGCCCATCGAACAGCAATTGTGGGGTTATCATCTTTGAACGTTATAAATTGCAGGAGTATTTCACCAACCTGTTCTGACACAGTTTATTTCTCTTGCCAGCTGCAGGCTGAGGCCAGACAACATGTGCAATGCCCACACTAATTGGCTGAGGGGCAGACAAGGTTATCTGATGTGTTACAAGAGGCTGTGGCATCATGGAATTGTAGTGGGTGCCCTGGGTAATCATCTTCCTGAGGAGAAATAAAGGGAGTTTTACACTGCAAGTCATTTAAATTGCACCCGTGGAGATCACTAACCCAGAGCCATTAAGGAATTACACCTTGTTCCAGGCAGACTTACCCCCAGTCTCCAAGCCTTTGTGGGCCAGCCACAGGATCAGAGGCTAGAGAAGTAGCAGGAGCTGCCACTGGTGTTACTTGTTGCCAGGCAGGAACCAGGATTTGCTGGGTCTGATTTGACCATGTCTGTTGGGAAGCAGAGCACATTTTGTGATGCAGCAAATGACTGCATTTATATTAGCTGCTTGTAATTCAGCATAATACAGAAGAGCAATTGCACATCAAACAGCAACAGCGGGCAGTAATACACCCTGATTTCAGGGCACATTTCTAAGATATTTACTAAGTGATTAGATTTTTAGTTTAAAGCAAGCCAACCTGAGACAGGATTCCTGCTCGAATCTGGAGCGGCTGAATTGCATGGGCTTGGGTCACCAACGGAATGGCATTGTCCACCCTCAGGGAGAAACTCGTGGGCTTGCTAGGGTTTGTAGGAACTCCTGGCAGGAAGGACAACACATGCACAGGCTTTAAGCAAAACTTTACTCCCATTTGATTTCTGAGCAAAATGCAAACAGCAGGAATAATTTTATAACATTTAGGTAACATTTCTTGATGTACTTAAGTCTAATCCCATCAATAATTTAAACCTTTCAAGACAAATAAGTCAGTGTAACACCTAGAAGATTTTTGTGCTATCACTTATCTGTACAAACGTTTGATGCTGTCATCTTCAGAACGAAATGAAAATTGCTACACCTTGAAAGCAGACTACCAGAAAACAGAATGTTTTTGACAGAAGCTTTTGCAGAGCTAAGCATTTTACTCTTTATCACAAATTGCAAAAAATATCTGCAAGGAAGCAGACAAGAATAAGAGAAACCAGATTTCAAAGCTTTTCACCACTGACTCCCTATGCATTGCACACTTCTGGTACTTCCGGGTAGCTGAAATCTTTCCTCCTTAGCGCTTGGAGCGGGCAAGGCCACATGCGCAGTGCCTGCTATTGTTAGTGACGGCCCTTGTTTGGGAGAAATGAGGCAAAATCTCTGCATCCCCAAATCTATTCAGTGGAGTCCATAATCTCCTTCCCCCCTTTAAGCAAACAATGCTAACTGTTGCATAGTTGAAATATCACAAGCAAGAGCATAATAGGAAAAAAAAAAGTACTTTGCCAAGGACTAAGTAGTGTTTGTTTGAGGATCAGGGTTGGGGAATATTACTATGGATTTAATTTAAATTTGATCTTGTATGCTTTCTTTCATTCTTTATGTTAGTCTAATGCACTTCTATTGTGCCCCAGTACACCAAGCTCTGAACACCTGGTCAAAATTTTGGAAGTCTGAAGTGCTTTTGACTAATTTGTTTTCCACACAGGCATCCAGAGCGGCAACATCTCGACTCTGCCAGAAGCAGCCAGACTTAGCACTTTGGGTACTCCCTCAGGGAAGCCAAGGAGGGAAAGGCTGAAGCAGTGCCAGAGACCATTCAAATCCACTTTCCTTCCTTGTCAGCATCTCAACTTCTCAGCTACGTGATGAAACCTATAACTGTCTTTCAATTCAGCTGTATCAGAACTTAAAGTAGGAAATTCACCATCATACTAAGAATATAGTAGGCAAGTCACAGATCTAGTCTTTTCCTTAACAGTTACTCCTTCTATAAGTTCTTATTAATCTGTATATAATCTACTAACCCAAACAGTAGGGTTTTTAAGTATGGAATATGCCACCGTGCAAAGCATACATACAATTAAAATGGAAAATTACTTACCTGTGGAAGGTATGCTCAGGGAAAATAAATCTCTCTCAAGATATAGCTTTGGCTCATGGAGCCCTTCACTGCACAGAGAATATTCGTGGCTCTCGGGGGTTGTGAACTCCAGAGAGAAGCAGCAGCCACAGATAACATTAGTGAAGCAGCCTGCTGCATCTGTCTTTATCAAAGGATAAAGGCTTTGCTAGCATTTTGTTTAGATAAAATGCTCTTTTTTTTCTTTTTTTTTTTCTTTTTTTTTTTTTTTTTTTGCCAGACACTGTCTGTTGATTTCTGTAACTTCAAGCTGGAGAACTTGGGTGAAGTTTGATGATCCTTCTGAGGAACCTCAACTTCTTATGAGCTCTCTCCTTTCAAGAGCTGATTGACAGCTCTGGACATCACCAAAGAGAGAAATTACACCCTCAAAGGGGCAAAATTAATGCAACAAGCAAGCAATACAAATGGTATCTTTATCCATATGCAATGGGTTTCTTAGTGATGGTAAGAAATACTACTCTGAGCAGACTCTGATGAGCCAAGCAGAAGAACAAGAGCTGTGCTGTCCAAAGGGAAGATGACGAGACACCTCAGATATTAAGAGCTGTGGTCGCATGGTGCAAATGCACTAGATCAGGGGAATGGATGTCACATCCATTACCGTCTGGATTGCTGAAGACATCTCCTATATGGCTCTTTTCTACACTAGGGAAATACTTCTTTGCTAGGCTTTGCTTTGCTCAGTCTTCCACTTTCTGATAATTAAACCCTTAACCATTTTTTTTTTTTTTATAAACACAAGCTTATATATCTAAAAATCAGTCTTTATGTTGGTAATAAGGAAGAGTCAAGCCAAGCTGCCACTTCTTCCTCACAGAACAATTCAATCAAAGTTGTCAAAACTCAGTTAAATGTTTTTCAGCCATCAGAAAGCTGTAAGAGCTCTATCTTGGTGTGCTAGTTCATTGTAACTGTAGGAGAGTAAATGTGATACTTAAGAACAAAAACAATGCTTACGTAGGGCAGCCACATCCTTAAATGAAACTCTGAAAGAGTTCCAGCTGTTTTGTGAAACATCCATTTGCAAGTAGAGTAATAAATCTCTATTACTCCAGATAGATTTATCCTAAGTACTGTATTTCCTTATCCTTAGGCTATCTAAATGATGCAGGTTTTGAAAAAATGCTATTCTCCTTGCCTTTTTTATTTTCCTCCAAATTTTATTATCACTGCCCTCCCATTTTATCTGCACAGCATTAAAAACAAATGAAAAAGAGACTCTAGATTGCTTAAATCATTTTCTGCAGATGTTGATTCTGGATTTGTTTCAGAAGGACATAATACCTCACAATGATCAGAAGCAAATCAGAAGACTGACATTTTGAAAATAAATTTTTACCCTTTTGCTGATAGGGCCATCACAAGCTGCCCAGGACAATCATTATTCCCTCCTGCTGACTATTTTAACAAGTGAATGGCATATGACTGATTTTCACGCTGTGGCATCATGAACAGACAGGAGCACTCTGTATTTCAGGGTGGGTGACTGTTTCAGTTGAACGTACCTTGGATGGTCGGAGGACAGATGATCAGCGCTTGCTGGAAAATGTCATTGCAGCCAAACTGAGCAGTTCCTGCCTGCAGGGGTATCCCTTGGTGCAAAACTGAGTGGGCAGATGCAGTTAAAGCCTATTGGAACAGATGCAACATGGACGATATTGTAACTGTGACTATTCCAGACTTCCCTCACACCCACCCATACCACTCCTAACATAACAAAAAGCTAAAACAATGTATTAACGTGAAAAGCACAAGTATGCTTCAAATAAAAGCCCCCATGTGGCCACTGGAGGTCACTATCCCACAGCAGTGCTTTATCATGACAGTTCTGACTCGGAACGCCTAATTCCAAAACCTTAAAAAGTCCACTTTCAAAATTCAGAAAACATTAAGAACAAATAAACAGAGTAAAAGAAGATGTAACTTATCAGATTTTTTTTTTCAGTTACAAAATTAGCTAGATAAGTTGCATTAACAGAGTTAAGAGGTGATTTTTACCTGACTTCTTACTGGGCCAATTTTGGTGAAGCTTGCAGTCAGATTAGCTGCACTGCCTGAGGCAACTGGTCTCATAAGTGATGTTTTATTGCGATTACTTAAGTCATACGAATGTGATCTACATTTGCAAACATCCATGATATGGAAACAGGATTTCACTCTATTAAAAACAAGAAATAAAAAGTGACTTTAATTAGAATTTCCTGTTGTTAAATGGATCTAGCAATTTCACAGAAAAAGAAACAGTTCACAATCCACAGCTTGGTTTAACAGAAGGGCAAAAATAGAATTAGAAAAAGAAACACTGCTATTATATTAGCATCCAACCTGCTCAGTGTATGCACAAAAAATACTGTTTCCTGCTCCTTTCAACTAACAACTTTTTCTAATGACTGGATACAAGGAAATAAGACAGGAAAACAGATGGATAAAAAACTCTTTCCTTCATAGATTCTGTGCTTTAAGAAACCAACACTGTAATACTGGTAGGAACTACTATTCTTAATACTTTCAACAGCCCAAGCCCAAGTTTCTGCAGTGCTGAACTTTTATAACCTAAGATTATATGTGATCACTGTAAGAAGCATTGCTCTAAATGTTACTTTAAGACAGCGCATACACAGAGTTATTCAGATAATTTTCTTGAGCAAACAGACATTTAATTTTGCAATAATTTGAAAGAAACCTCTAGGACATTAGCCCAAGATCATTTCCTGATATGAGTGCAATGCAATGCTATTGTACATACGAATCACTACAGCGGGGAATTAAAAGCTAGTTTGTGCGTAACGTACTGGGTGCTATGAGGAAAATCAAGGAGGTGCTTCATGGTAACAAAAGAATGGTTCAGGGTCTCAGCTGGAGTGATTCTTAAATCAGCATCAATCAGCAACATTTTCTTCAACAGACTGACGAATTCTCTCCGATCTGCCTTCTCTGCCAACAGGTCACTTCCTTCCAAATCCATCACCATGTTCACCTGACACGGAACAAAGCAGTCATAAGGAAGACATGGCTGAGTTATTTCTTCTTAAGTTGTTTTTTGCTTTGAAATACTACAAATCAAGTGATATTATTACATGAGGCAAGCTCAGTTCGCTGGCTGATCCAGAAAAGGACAGCTTGAAATTAATGAAGCTTTTCTGTTTTCACACACAAACTACTCCTCTCACACTCTTGCCAGCTAAAAACCCCAAAAGGGTTTATTTGCTTTATCTTACCATGCTGGGACATAGAATTTAAAAGTAAGATTGAGGATTGAGATCTTTCCATGGTCTAAGCTTAAATTACAGAGATAATCTTCAGAATTATTTTCAAAAATATACATATGCCGATTTTAGAAAATAAATTCTATTCTCTTTTCAGGGTACAGGAGTAGAAAAGAATGATAATTTCTTGGTTTTACTGGAGAGCTATAAAGTCAAAGGAAAGAGAGGATATACAATTAAGAAAAAAAGAACTTGAGAAGCTGTCAATAATAATAATAATAATAATAATAATAATAATAATAATAATAATAATAATAATAATAATAATAATAATAATAATGTTAACCTATCAGGATGGACACATCCTGTCATCCCTCCTTGATACACAACAATAAAAAAATCACTGTAAAAAGAAATACACAGACAGACATAGCTGGATAAATTTCTGAGAGCAAGATTTACAGATATGTATGGATATGATTGATATATTACCAAAATCATCCTGAACAGGTGTTTAACTCAATTATACACTTCAAAAAAAATAGTTCTTCATTCATTCTCAGCATTCCTTTTTGCAGAGGAAGGATACTTTAATACTCACGTGCACTATATCATCCAAACTGTTGAAAATATACTTTCGGGCCTCTTTGGACTTCATACCTGTCTCTGCCTCATGCTCTTCCAAAGTCTCAAAAGAGAAAGGAAAGCCAAGTTTAAAAGTTAATAATAAATGACAGTTCTAACTATAATTTTAAATATTTATTGGTCTAAAAAGCCCTGGTTTGAAAATTTAAAATATTTCAACTGTATACTCAAATTCTTTGCATGCTTTTTTGCTGACTGCTTTCATTTTCTAAATCTAAATACAAAAACTAGAAAGTTTCACCTGTTGGTTCCCCTGAATTATTACGATACTCGATTACAACGCATCATTTGCAAGTCACACAGGAAACGTTGAAAGCCTAGCAAAATGTGTAGTGATACTCTCCCACATGCTTGTAAGTTATATAGCACAGGTTTCCTCGATGAAACTTGTTACACACGTCTACAAATTCAGACCCTGAATTTTAAAAAGCAGCAAAAAGCAGCTCCATAAAAACAACAAAAAATTGTCCATTTTGTTCCATCTTTTGCTTTTTCTATTGCTACTGTTTTCCTTCGAAAATCCAGCTGACAAACAACTAGCACAAGCTTTGTAAATAGTTAAGTATGAAACAAACAAGTCCTAAAGGAATGAATGTGATGACAATGATTAGTAATTTATGAGCAGACATATCCCTTGCTGCTAGTTTTCCTTCTTCCCAGATAACACTGGGAACAGCTTTAAGAGTCTATGTTGCAAGGAAAAGTTTCTTTTGATACAAAAATCACAGAAAACTTTCCAACATAAAGTTGGACAAAACCTTGAAGTAATGACTGTATCCAAGCTTCTCCTTCCCAAAAGCATTGTTCAGTCCAACCTGAGAACTACCTTCTGAAGGTTAACAGCCTTTGAAAAATCACAGGGGCTGTTAACATATAATATACAGAACTCATTTAAAATGTGACACCAAAAGGCCAAGCATAAGTAAGAAAAGATCAGCTGCTTAGAAAGTTAAAAAAATAGAGTAACAGCAACAATGTAATTACAAAATTCTTATATTACCTAGAACCCCAAAACACCACCCCAAGCCTTAACCCTGCTCCGTTACTCGGCCCAGTGTGCAATGCAGATGTATTAAGTAGCCACAGAGGATCACACCATTTGTGCTTTGCGCTCGTCAACTGTTTGCTATTTCAGAAGTTTTCAGCTGTAACCATTTCTTAACTCCCTAGGTCCACTGTAAACGTTGTGAAATAATATCAAGACACAATGCAATTTAAACCAAAATTCTTTACACGGGAAGGAAATTTCAATTCTGGTTATGGCTTGCGCATAATAATGTTGCTCAAAAAGAGGCAAATCGCATGGACCATAAAAATACAGTTTCATATGTTCTTTTATTGCATTGTAACATTCAGCCAACAAAGACTTTAGTATACAATTTGAAGGAAATGAGGCATACGCAATCATCCTGTTTCTTAATCCCTTTTCTCTTTGCATCTTTCAATCCAGAAGCCTGTTTTGACCAAATTTGACAGAAGAGTTTGGGGTTCTGTGATAAACCATTTAAAGCGAAGGGGAAAAGGGTGACTGAGCGACTTGAAAGCCTTGCTTAGCACCTTACTGAGGTACAGGGCTCAATTCTCACTACCTGGCACACGCATCCAAGCCAGCAACTAAACAGCTTGGACACCACAAAACGCCCCTTTACGCCAACTCGTAACTAAGGCACATGGGAATGAGCTCAGAAGAGGATTTTTGAGGAAAAGGGTAGGGAATGGAGGAAACGGAAGGGACCGGAAAAGGGGATAGACAAGCCACTACTGCTAGCGACCTAAGGTGGGTCACTAGCAGTATTTCAGGGAAGCTCATCTCTTTGGTTTCTCTATTCATAAAATGCTTTTTTTTTCCCTACTATATTATATTGTTTACCTTTAATCTCCAACTCGAATATGGTGTATCTGTTTCTCTACAGAAAAATCTTGCAGTTTTCGTTCCCATGCTTAACAACTGCTCCCCTGGCAAACCTTGAGTCTGTGAAATGTAACGAATCTGAGGAAGGAAAAAAAAAAAATAGAATAGTTTACCTCTGCTTTTCAAAATCTGGTCATTTTATATTAAAAAGAGAGTAAAAACAAATGAATCCTCAGAGGACTGAATTAAGCAACTTCACCTTCCACAGGAGAAATCTAACCCTGAAAGCTTCACACTTCTCTCATTTTTAAGAGTAAGCTATGCACAGCAAAACATCTGACACATCTGAACTGATGTACAGAAAAGCCTTTAAATGCTTAGCCAGAGAGCTGAGGGGCTGTCACCTGCCTGTACCCAGAAAGGCCAGGGCCAACCGTCTGGAAAGGCACAACAGGCACCAACCAACACACAGCAAGTTGTGTGAACGCCAGGAAGGACAGAGGCAATGGCGTTGGGAGAGGTTGTCCACAGGAGCTGCAGAGTCTCATCCCTGGAGACTCCCTAGGCTTTCAGAAGAAGCCTAGAGACAGCCCTGGGCAAGCTGCTTCAGGTGACTGTGCTTGACTGGAGCAGAGGTCCCTCCCAACCTCAAGCATTTAAGGATTCTGCGCCGCCTTCAGCTAAAGCAAGTACTGCTTTTCACAGCAGCAGCTTCCACAGGGACTTCTCACACGTGGATCAGACAGGCAGCCAGCCAAGATATCAACTGATGCCTCTAGGAAACTTGAGTGATACTGCTATCTTAACTTTTAACCTTTTAAACACAGCATTCATTTTTAAAGCAGGCAAAGATTAGCTCTTAATCCATTTAATGAAGTGAAATATAGCATCTTGGAAGGTGGTTGCCACTAGTGATAATACTTTTCTATTTATTCAGACGGCTCATCATGGCCTAGGTCAAACTCTGCTGGTCCTGGGCCTACAAAGAAGATGAAACAAGAACTAGAGGAAGCTGTCAGAGACCTGGATGCCTAAAGCTGGAAGGAAGACAGCCCAACAAACACCTCCGAGATGAGTGGTATCCCTGAAACCTCAGGGTAGGCAGGGTGATGACAGGTGAGGGACAGGAAGCACTCCCATGAGGAGGCAAGTGCTCTGCCCTCCGCGTGCGCCAGGGTTCAGCACAGAGCAAGAGGGCTGCCAAGGAGCACAGGGAAAGGAGGGCTGACTTGGGTTTTGAACCAGCATTCCGTGTTGTTCTCAAGAGTTTCCCAAAATCAGGTCTTTGGGCTTTTCTAGAGAGCACAGAACACCTCCAAAAATGGAATCTGCGGCGTGCAGCTATGTGCTCCCATTGCCACCCTCTGGGCTGCTTCCAACAGCAAGAATCACAAGCTAATCTGAAGGAAGAATCCTCAAGAGACTGGCAGGATCTTCCATAGTCCCAACCCCTACAGCACCAGAAGTCACCACCAGCATGGCCTAAAGCCATAGTTCACATCCAAGGGCCGCATTTACCTACACTGGAGACTGGGGTCCAAAGGTAAGGAATTGTGTTCACGGAAATATGGGGTAAAATGTGGAAGCAACTCTGGAACAATAGGTATTTTAGTCCTTTCTCAATTTCCTGCGCTTTTCCTCTAGGTCAATTCAGGACATTTTTTTTCTGGCCTGAAACTATGCTGGTGAAAGTACCTTTCCTCTTTCACACTCCATATTAACAGAACTGCACCATCTTCTAACTATTAGCCAAGACAGAAACATGTGTCTTTCTCCTAGCTCACTTCCTAACCATTAAACACCAAACTGTGCAGATGAAGGAAGCAGAAATACAGTACAAGACTGATATCAACACGACAGCAGTATATTCCCTGACAGTGACTTTCACAAAAGTCCACTAAAAATACAGGAATTGCACTTCAATCTGGTCAAGCACACAGAATCAAAAGCCCACAAGATGAAATGGAGATTTGAGTAACAAACAGTGTGCTGGACAAGGTGTCTCTACACCGGATGCTGAACCAGACGTGTGGAAATCAGTAAGAGGACAGGGTCATTACAACAGTGATTTTCACAGGTTTTTCACTACTTTCCAATACCAAAAGTACATGAGGAAAGTCATGAGTCTGATCCTTCCAGATCTCTACAGTATCCTAGAAAATGACAGACTTGTCTCTCAAAATGCTTTAGATGATCTATTCCTTTTTCATCAGAAACACTTGCAGTTCACACTAATGACAAAGATATTTGTGGTTGAAAACTCCGAAGTGAAAGGCACAGCTCCAAGTTTTATCATTGCATACAAACAGTATTATTACAACTGCTGATTCTTACTCCTCACAGAGAAAAAGCCCTCAAAGCTCTGAGCTACACTGGATTTCCAGAAAGCAACAGAATTGTTCAGATGACAGCTAATCCTGACACACCAACAGGGATCCCGGCGTTAACCCTCTTGCCAGCAGTTCAAAGAGATTGCAATGATGGTAGCCACAGATTTCAGACTCTGAGAAAAAGCAGTTTCAATACCAACATTTATTTTGGAAGAGAAAGACTCAGATTGAAATTTAACTTAAAAAGCAGCAGTGTATATAGTTCTGCTCTAGAAACAGGATTTATATTTCCAGGCTAAATTTTAAGTATTGAATAGACTGTAAAAAGACATTACTTAAAAGGGGATATTATTAGCATGACAACACCTGAATTTAATGATCTTTAATGAAATGTGTACACTGCAGAAAGTGTGCATACACTTGTGAAATTAGTCTTCTACCTGGTCATATTCCAGTGCTCCTGGGTACAGTGGCCATCCGAGAAACAGCTCCGCAATCACACACCCCAACGACCACATGTCTATGGCTTCACAAAACGGCAATCCCAGTATAATCTCCGGTGCTCTGCAAATTAAATGTGGTTACTGATGTTTTTCCCTTAGGGAGAAAAAGTAATTCAACAATCCAGGATGACAAAAACATCTGTTGTTTAAAAGCAATGTACTTGCAATGTTGTTTACAAGCTATGTACTTCATGAAAAAATGCAGCTTCAAGAATGGCATTTTTCTTTATCTAGATAACATAAGATTTTGTGACAGAGACATTTTGCTATGTATATGAGAGTAAATCACCTGCCTGAAGAGCAGATTGTTAGTAGCTCAACTTCTTGCTTTTCCTCTGCTATGACCTCAATCATTCTTTCCACTGAGTGTCATACGCCTCTAAGACCTACATTCTAAACAGAATAGGTTTATGATTTATTTCCTAAGTTATCTGAAAATACCCTTGCACACTTTCAACCTGGACAGTTATGTTCAAAATTATTTTAATTAGCAAATCACGTAACTGCAAACCAGACAGACATTCCAATCAGTTAACATGATCTACCTTTAAAGCGCTTTTTACAAAAAAGTAATATTTTCACTAGAAACCAGGTCTTATTTTTCATATCAGCGAACCAAATTACGTTTTATCTTATTCTGAAAACAAGTAAAAAACAACCCACATGTAACAGTTGCTAAATGGCCTTCTAGCATTTTTTTCCTCAAAGAGCAAAACTGAAGGATTGCACAGATATCATGGAGCCTTATTTTCATTTTCCTTTTTAAAACTTCTCTCCCACTTCAATTGTAATGAAAAAAAGGCAGGGTAATACAGAAGGAGGACCAAGACATCAAGTGTTATTTAAAGAACTAAGAACTACACTATAATGTGATTTAGTTTTAAAGTAGACAATATGTTGTTGGCTTAACAAGTTAAAAAAACAAAAAGAACAGTACAATGGAGGTTTAAACTAACATGTTTATTTTTATCATAGTTGGCAGAACAGTAGCATTCGACTCGCCACATAATGTTGTGGTGACAATAAACATGACTTGTCATCAACCCTAGTGCATGCTGGTGTATTGTTTTAGCATTCTACACTTAGCACAACCTCTAAACATCAAGATCTTAATATCTGCTTTGTCTTGTCCTCTGACGCTTACCTTTATCATGGTAATTCTCCTTTTCAAGCTACTTTGCACTAACACATAAGAGCCTGAGAATCTTCCTCACTTTTTACATAGCTACAGACTGAAAAGGGCAGTAGTTGACAGAATCCATATGTTGACATATCTACCTCCTCTGGCTCCAACGTGCTTTGTGCAATAGCTTTAAAACTGCCGAACGTGGCTCCCGGAATATATTTTCCCTGCCCAGGGAAAGGCTCCGGAAATTCTGCCCCATGTTTGACCACTGGAACTACACTGGCTTTTGTTACAGGAAAAAAAACTGAGACTTTGCCCAGATCAGAGAGTCGGTATGCAGGGTTTTGATTACAATAAACTTTCACACCAAGCATACACATTTTTGTAATATAGGATAACAGCACTGCAGTAAGTATTAAGATGGTTTTGTTATCTGAGAAACAGATTTAATATATCCACATGCCACAAGACTAGAAATAGCAGTAAAAGTCTGTGCTCCCCTATTGGATGGATTCCTCCCTAGGCTCTGTTGCAAGAGCTCTCTGCTGAAATATGCTGCCTTTGCTGTATTATGTTACAACTCTGAATTCTTAACGCAGATATACAGAGTCAATGGATATAGGGGCTTTACCAAATGCATCTGCTAAAATAAGCATTTAAAAAAACCTCTTGCATTTACTCCACGCTTAATATGTTCATTGTACAAAAATAGCCACAGTCACTCAGTCTGCTGCTCGCCTTCGGGAAAGATTACCTTCCTCTACTTGCAATCCTAAAGCGAGAGAAGTGGAGATTAAAAAAAGAGAAAGAAAAAGAAATAAAGCTTTTATTAAAGTGGCAAGATACAATAATCTTAGTTTTTCAAGGATACCAAGTAGTTCTGTGATACCAGTAAAAATACTAGCAAATCTAAAGAGTGAGACATAATGAAAAGTGAACCTAGTTCTTCACTTCTCAGCAACTAACCTGCTGCTGATAAACACACAGGAAGTAAAGGCATTCCCAGACAGGGCTCTGAAACACATTACTGCAGCACAATGAACAACAACAGACTGAGACTAGCTGAAAGCAGGGAACAGAAAGTGAGAAAGCTCTTCCTGCAAAGATTTTTTAAAATAGTTGCTCTGCAGATTCAACAGTTTCTATCACACCATGGCGCACTGACATGGTATAGTTGTCCCACCAAAGATACGGCAGATTTTTTAATTATTTCTTCATTTTTTACCAGCTCAAATATTTTTATAAAGAAAACCGGTTTGTTAATCTCCTGCTCAGAAGGCATTTTTAATATGGATTTTATCTTCTGCTTAATATCTAGTTTGGCAAGCAGGAGGAAAAAGTTAGAAGGGAGTGTCATACTTCAAAGAATTTTTTAGATGATTCGCAATTCTTTCCTCATACAAGTCAACATATTTTCATAAGCATTTTAAGAGCAAAATCCTACCTTTCCTAACTACAATCACAGATATTAATCGTGTTGGGTATCCTAATACCAGCTGACTTAACATCAGATCACTCAAAAAGACCATAAACTAGTACTTCTCTAAACAAGACAACGTGCACTGCCACTGGATATCTGCAGCAAATGACAAGATATCCAATTCATCAGATAGGCAGTCTCAAACTTAACAAAGAGCATTTATATTTTCTTATACTGGGATATCAGTGTCTAATAACTTCCTGTAATTTCTTATTAAGGGTACCAAATCTAGTACTTAAATGACATTCAAAGTAAAATATTACAGCAAACTAGTATCCATTTTCCCCTTATCAATGCATTTACATAAATAAAAAGCACTGAAGTAACAGAAAACTCTATTTAGAATTCAAGTGCACCATGACCAGGCTGGAAAGATTTACCTTACCTTATTAAGTAACAATTCCTAGATTAACAGACCAAAAAAAAGTTCTCTCACTTGACCTAGAGCTTGATTTGGCTCTGTTGCAGCAGATATTTGCAACAAGAAGAAATCCTTAAAAAGATGAAAGATGAAAATGGGCATTAGCTTCAGCTTCTTGCTTAGTCACATTTCTGCTTGTCGAGCACAAACCCTGACCTTATGTATTGTCAGGATTTTTATAAGAAGTTTGAGAGAACTTCCCATGAGAGATGATAAGAACTTGTAAGAAAGCAGGCAGTGCAGTTTGCTCCACTAGCATAAAGACCAGGGAGGTACCTAACATGACACTGGCTTCCCTAGTGATGCCAAGGGCTTTGGTTTGTATTTCTCTGCTGTCCGTACAACAGGGACCATTTGTTTTTTCTATGGCCAGCCATTATCAGGCACAGGAAGGGCACAGAAACAGCCATCCTGGTCACCAATGGTTCACAACTCCTCCTGTCAGGCCTAGGTCTTTCCTCATGGAGACCAAGCCTCGACCACCGCCCAGAGCAGCAAGGCTGGGCCTGGGCACTACAGCCATCCTTGCCCCATGGCTACTGCTCTTGGGGAGCTAAAGGGACAGCTCTGAGGTCCTTCCTCCTGTCGCTTTTGCACAGGGATCACCATTAAACTGCCTTCACCACCAGAGGCCCTGGGTGGCGGCATTCACAAGTCACCCAGCAGGAACCCACTGCCTGTTTTTCTAGCCTAAGGCTAAAACCAACAAGAGCCAGAAACTTATGGAAAAAGCTGAACAAGTAAAAATGCCAAAAGCAGAAACCAAAATGGAGGTACCTTTCACAGAGCAGCAGTTCCATATCACACACATCAGCACAGATCCAGCTACTTCATCTACTTTATTTCCAATTAACTTTAAATTCCCTCCAAATACTCAAATAACATTGAGCAAGTACTGTAGCTTTCTGCAGACTTAAAACACGTCAAACAATATTAATATTGGCTCTCCATAAATTGATTCCTACGTATTTGTACAGTTGATAAATGCAGACTACCTTACCTGAGCATCTAATGCAACATTTGCAGCCCTCATATAAACCAAGTTTTATTTACTCCTCTTTACCACTGTTCCATTGTAACAACATGTAAAAATTCACATGCTGGATAAAAGTTCTGCTATAATTATGATCATTAATAATATAGAGAAGTTGCCAAAAGGATGTGTGTGTATTTTTTTTTTTTTTTTTTTCAAATGAGCTGTTTTAAAGTCTTCCTGAGAGACGGAGGGCACTCACATAACGAATCCAGCGTGCAAGAGTGAGTGGAGCCCAAACGGGTCCAAAAGCTGAGAACAGAGCCATTTTGCACTAAAATTTGGGCTGGGATATGTAACTCCTAAAGAAAGGGGGAGCCAAGAGAAAAATAAGATTAAGTAGTGAATGAGAGACAGTGATGGGCACAGAAACAGGCCATACTCTCACAGAGAGCCCAGTTTCTTCACTTGCAGTCTTGGTTAGGAGCATCAAGCACCAACCTTTGGGAAAGGCCTGCAAGGCCTCTGCACAAGCACCTTCAGGCATCTGAGGGATGCAACGGGAATGAGCCACGCACAGCGAGGCTTCGCGGATGACGAGATAGACACAGAACAGTTGGCGCTCGCGAGCATTTGCGGTGGCCTTCAGGAGGCATTTCAAATATTCCATTAGATCAACAGAACGACAGGCAGGAGAGCATGCATTGTGTATAGTAACACCTCCAAAAATTAACAGAAATTACTTGTTCATGAAATACCCTTAAATTAACCAACTTTCCAATGGAAAAACTGTAGACAGCTTTATGGAGAGGTCAAGAAAAATATCTTAACATTGGGAGCAAAATAAAGGACAGACAAATCCAAAATCATTAGTGATTTTCCCTCACCTTGAAGGTGTGTGTTCAGTTTTGAATTCTGTGTTCAGTTTTGGTCACCCCATCTGAAAAAGGATACATCAAATAGAAAAGACGCAGAGAAGGACAATGTAAATTAAAGATGTGGAGATTCTTAGATACTTAGAAGAAATCCCAATTAATATTACAAAGGTTAAAGAAGAAGGAATGACATTACCCAAATCACATACAATAACCAAAGAGGAGCAGACAGGTGTTCCTAACAATCTGCCTCACTACAGAAGACTAAAAAAGAGAATTTGATAATAGATCTACAGAAACACACCCACAGCTGCTCTATATTAAACTATCAGTTTTATACCAGTGTACAATTAAATAGCCATTAACTGGACAGAGCTGGAAGAAACTCGCTTTAGAAGTGACCAAACAGCAACCTTCTGCCCTAGCACACTTTTTCCTGCCTCCAATCATTAAGGACACAGGCCATGGATCTGATCATGTGTATTTCCCATTTCCTGCTATTAAAATCACCCTTGTTGCAAATGAATCACTCAAGCACTCCAAATCAAAACATCTTTGCAATCTTCACAGGCAGATTTTTTTTTTTTTTTTTAAGTTCTGAATGCCATTTCACTAGATTGAAAAACACTTAAAACTTCCAGAAATGCTTAATACAGGTATTTTAAAAATATTTTTTCACCCTTGAGCAAATTTTTTTCTTTTTTTTTATATCAAGTTTCACAGTTGTCTCTTGCTTTTAAGCATATCTGGATGTTAAAATGCATATTAGCAGTGACATGTATTAATATACTGTTATTCTTTGATATGTGTGGTACATAATTCCAGACAAACAAATTAGTTTTCATCCCATCATTGACAAGACTACTGCTGTAAACCTATAAAGCAAAGTTAACTCTGAACAGTCAGAATCTGAGTTTTCTTGTACCGTTTTGTAATGCTCTTTAACTGGGATTAGACTCTAGGAAGTACATAGTTAACAGTCAGCTTTTTGTTTGCTATTAACTCTAACAAAGTAGAAGGATTTATAATGAAAGCAAAAATGTAAGTACTCAGACTCTGAAAAAGTAGGATAGAGGCATCTATATCTATGATGTGTTCGGAAAAAAATCAAAAACACTGCTTTATAATTTAGGACTATGTCACCAGGTACCACAGAAGACAGTGAAAGTACATTCAAGAAGAGAGAAGTTATGCCCCTATTCATCGTTCCACAGCTCCTTCAAAGGAGGTGGCTAGTGCACACAGGAGAAAATGAGTCACCACAGCTCTAAGGCCACCTAATTGCTATACTGAGGTCTATGGTGCTGCACAAATGTTCACTTCCTGACAGAAGCAGCTTCACTTGAGCATAATGCAGCTTTCTCATGAAGCTAAACAGCCTCGATGGTTAGCAGACAGATAGAATATCACAACCTTCCACATCACACAAGCTGTGACTCGTGGCTGCTGTCTCGCTCCGAATGCTCACCTTGGCCTCACCTTCGCGAGGAGAAGCTCTTCTCATTTTAAAACCTTAGAGGGACCCAAACATGTGCTTACTCACACACAGAAAAGGCAGCAGGAGCATATGGCTCAAAACTGAGCAGATAGAGTAAGAGACAAGGATACAAATCAAAGCAGAGCAATTCACATATTTCTTATAATAGAACAGAATTACAAGAAAGCTATCCCAGCAGTCTGCCATGGTACTTAAGGTTTATGTGCTGAAATAACCACCACAGTTCTTAACTTGATTACTACACCTTCTGCTACTGCTTACTAGGATCTACTGAAGATCATAAAAACATTTAGGTTTGTGTGTGGTTGGGTTTTTTTCTTCCTTCCACTGGGAAAAACCTAAATGATTTTAAAAGACTCTTTCCCACTTACTCATCTCTACACAAAAAGACTTGATAGATTTGATTGATTACTGTTAATTAAAATTACAAACAAGCAGAAGAATCTAGGGAAAACTACTATTTTAAAATAAGGATATATAGATATATAGATATATAAAAATTTAAAATGCAAATATTCAGAGTATATAGAACTCAAGGGCAGTGCCTAGCAAATTCTTAAGTACTGATGCCACAGCTCCACATGGGAGATTCATGCTTCCTTCACCAAATAAGTAGAACAGCAAACTCCATTTCACTTTGGATATTCCCCTATATAAAGTAGCGTCCAGTCATTTAATAGTTATGTCAGTTTTTTTCCATTTAGCAGCTAGCAGAAGCACGACAAGAAAGCTAAGGCAGAGGACCCACAGAGCAGCAACTGGGGCAGGTGCGTTAATATAACTCTCACATGAAATTAATCCTCCTTTTTAAGGTTGCAATAATGAATTTTAGTGAATAGAAATATTTTTAAATACTGCTAGATTCATATCCAGCACATGTGCATCTGTCACAGTATTTTATTGCTGCTTCCACAAGGTAATGTATAGAAGAAATCCAGCATATAGTATGTACCAAAGTTCAAACTTGACTGTAATTTCTATGCCACTGCAGTTATCTATGTTGCACTGCCAAGTGAGAGACAGATGACCCCATAGGCTTCTCCAATTCTGATTTCTATGATTACATCCCTGGTGTAAAATACGACACCATCAGAAGTAACATTCATTCTTATTGCCATTTCAGTGCTTCCATCAGCACAACTGCATGGGAACCTAAGTTTTTGGACACTCTCCCAAGCCACTTAATAATATTTTGACAAAACTTAGAAATTACATTAGAAAACGTAATGTTTTTGTTCCCTGCACTCCCTCCTCCAGACCTAGGAACTGCTTACATAAGAATTACACAGGTCTATTTTGGTAGGCCAGACTAAGACTTCAGCCTTCCACTATGTCACATCACCTGCCTGCTGTTACACTGCAGCCTGTTTACAGAATCCACACATGGCAGTTCCCCTTCATGTATTTCTCAGCCTTACAGCCCATGAGTACCAGTTTCCTGTATTTTTTTTTCCTCTTTTCTGTTCTCTTTTTCTTCTTCTGCTTTTTCTGTTTTTCTTCCCTCAGTATCACATTTTAATGTATTTGTCCTTTCCTGCTGAAAGGAGAGCCATGCTATTATTAGAGGAGTTTCAGATCCCAAAATAAACTGCTTAGCTATGTATCTATTACATTGAGATTGATGTCGTATCAAAATCCAACCACACACTGCAACAGCAGTGCAACTACAGGAGGGAACCTGAGCACTTCTGCAAGTTGGATTTAACAAATATTTTAACATTAATGTACCATGCAAAGTTTTAAGAGACACCACCTAAATGTTAAAAACATTTCCATTTTTTCTTCTCACTAAATAAATGGTCAAGTTTTTGATTTCTTTCTTAAAGTCATTCTTGCCTGATATAATAGAAAAAAAGAGATCACAATGGGACCTTGAGCCTTTCATCTAGATAAATCCTCTGTGTCCAGTCCAGGGCAGTAATAATTAAAAGCATCTCCTTATTTACAAGATTAATCTATGCTGAGGATCTACACCATTAGAAATACTTACTGTTAACTGCTGCTGTGGTGTCGAAAAGATGAAAGGTAAAGCTAAGCTAACCAACTTACCTGCACGGGTTAAACCTGGCAGAAAGGCATTTCTCTCTCCTTGAACTAAAAGGGTGCCCCTGCGTGGGAAAGCCCAAACCTTAGCAGTTTTCTTCATCTCGTGTTTGTGATGTTCCTGTACTTCACTGTGCTTCCTGGCATGAACAAAGTTCATCTGCTAAATATTCCTTTGCTACAATTAACCACTTATTTATCTGGCTGAAGTCCCTTTTGTGGTCACTGCTTCTGCATAACACTGAGGGAACAGCTGTGGGACAAGCTCTGTACTGTCTGCTACAAAGAAATGTCCCTTCCCGACACTTGAAACTATGCAAGTTGCGGCATATCCTCAGTTAGAAACTGAAGTTGAAGTCAGCCAGGGTCACTATGATCATCTTAAAGCGAATTTCATGTAATATGAATTTCCAAAGTCACTTTTGTTGAACGTTTTCCTAACAGAGCATAAATTATCACAGAGCAATGCACCAAAGGGCAGCCACAGTAATCTCACAGCCCAGGGATCTGCTGGCCTCACCCTGGCAAAACTGCCGGGAACCAGTAGGAAAAGGCTCTGTGAGCCCCTGACACACTAGCGACAGCGTTGGGACACAGGGCAAGCACAGTTATCCATTACCCAGCACACCGAAACTGCCTAAGTATTGCCATACTTGAAGCTTTATCCACAAATACTCTCTTGATAACAGTTAGAAATTAGCATAGTTACCAGGACTAACTCAAAACAATCAAAGCAAAAGAAACTTAAAGACTAGTAGGAAAAGCTTAAGAGGAAAAGACTCTATTAGAGGCATAACAACAAGTAAGAATATTTTTATTAGTCAGTTGACATCTAGATTGGATGACAGTGATGTAGTGTTTTGTTTTGCTTTTTTCTGTCTCCAGCTCTGAAAATGGCTGCAGGCAAATCAACTTATTCTGTGATCTGAGATTATGGATTTTTCTAAAAAAATATGAGTAACTAAGAATAGCCAGCTAGGAAAGACATAAAACACAGCAGACACCCAAGAAATTCTCAAATCTGCCTTGCTCAGAAGAGAGGGTAACCTGAAGACAAGCATCACTATTTGGCAAAAGAACATTTGCCACACATTGGTGTGATATTGGAAGTATCTAAAACAAAAACAGTCACTTGGGTGAAATACCAAGGTTTTTCTGTTCAGGCACCTCAAGTAACTGCCTTCAATAACAAGAGGTCCCACACCAAAACAGTTTGTTACATTCTGCCTGCTCTTGTTACGTTCTCCAAGAATGGCAAATATAATATTACACTGCTCATTTCAAAGCTTCTAAGTGGTACGTGACCAGGAACACCCACCTCCTCGGCTCACCTAACAAGCACCTTCAGGCTTCGTTCGCCAAGAACTTGAGATGGTTAAGCTCGGATTGATTAATTTCATTAGAGGAAAATATACATATACACACTGTATTATAAACACATCTATGGGTTTAGAGTCAGCCACAAGCTAACATTTGTGAGGCAGCTTGTGCTATTATGTTAAATGAACCTATAACAGGTCTTTAAAAAGCCAACAGGCATGACAATGGTGTTGGTGTAGAGCATGGCGTTATGAGCTCTACCATTTTGAAAATTCCTAACAGCAGGTTTTGTGGAACAGAATAGCTACCTGAGTCATGCTGTTCTTAGCTCTCACTGGTACCTGTGTCTGCAGTGAAGGGAGAGAAAGGGGAAGAGCAGAGCACTGCTCTGTCTTCCCATTCAGTGGGTGTGTGTCAGGCCAGAATCTATGTATGATAAAATTTTATGAATTTGGAGACTGACTTACAGCACAAGATAACTGAATTCAAGGGATCATATGTTTAGCCTGGTCATCTTCATTCGAGTCACTTTAACTTGCTGCTTAACTGCCAAATTTCTCTGCTTCTCAGAAGAGGGAAGGGCTGAGCTGCAAGGCAGAGAAGGCCACGGTGAAAACTGATTTTCAAGGATGTCTCAGGCTCACAGGTGCACCCTGCAAGGAACCAGCTTTACAGACTTACTCCCATCACCACTGTGTCTCATTACAAGCCTCCTACAATGTAAAAAACATGTCTGAACACAAGTACAATGAAAATTGTTGGGGGCTTCGGTATCTTGTAAAGAGTGAACAGGAACAGGCAGAATCTGGACAATTAAATTAATTGACAGACATCAACATAATTTTAGATATGAACACTGTAAAATAAATATCACCAAAAGCCACTACATGCACAACCATCTCAATAATGAGTTATTGTTCTGTCATAATCTTGTCAAATAATAACAAAAAAGCATCACAAAAATACAGAGACAATGTTTACAAGTTCCATCATTACTTTAAAGGCAATTATTTCGCCAGAACAACACCAGTATTTCCCTATGAAAGGTTCCTGCTTAACTGGATTAACACACTATTGATAGACAAATTCCACTGCCAGCAGCTACTGTCAAGTCATCATTTCCAGAACAAACCTATAAGCTATTTTCTTTATCCAGTCTGTGACTATTAGAACAAGCTCATCATAATCTGGCTCTGAAAATGCACTACAAAAACTGCTGCAAAGAATATTCAAGAGATGCATGACATAGGATTACCTGTTGTAATGAAACTAGCAGGTGCATTGCTCACAGTTTAGGAAGTTAAATACACTTCCCAGCAAACTAACAGATTGGCATCTTTACATTAAAAAAGAAGTATCAAAAAGAAGTCTCAGTTTTGACTCTACCAACACTGACTAGCATCCAGATGTCAAACCCCAAACATCGAGTCCAAGGAAGCCATTTCTGAATTTTCATGGAAACAGTTAATAATCTCTATTTTTAACCCAGTCAAAACGAACATTCACATATATGCATAACCACTTCACTTGCCCACTTTGTAGCGCACATGGGAGACCTCCAAGAGATTCATTAATACACAGAAAAGCCAGCCAGGAAGCAGCCTAACCATGAAGGCTTTGCACACGCATTCAGGGTAGTGCTATTTGAAAACATCCCCTCCCCAGTGGGCTACTCAAAACCCCAGTCTTCGCAGTGCCCTCTCCCTTCCATCTGGGCAGGAAGGAAATGTAGAGGTAGAGGAATTGAAAGAGAATTCTGCTCCTTCCATTCCAGCGTGGTCACTAGGAGCCATTTCAACACAAACACAACCCTCAGCCGTTGTTTAATTTCTCCCTCTTCGCAGCTCCTAACCCAGGAGAAAGAGAAGCAAACTTACCCTAGAGTCACAGTGAGTTCCTGTTGTGCTTGAAACAGAAAAACAATTGACTTGAAAATTTAGTAACAGAAACAGAACTTGCTCACAACAGAGGAATTCTGAAGGCTACTTCCTTCCTTCCCTCCCAACAATCTTGTTGGCCTCTGGATGTTAAAAGAGCTGAGTGTGAGACAGAGCACAGAAAGGAGGCACACAGAGAAGTGCCCAAAAAATGTTTCAGCACATGAGGCCCACAACCCAAAGAAGGCATTTTTGCTCAAGACAAAAGCGTGCAAGTCTCAGTTCCCCAGCTCTGCTATACCTGAATGGAGCTCCTTGGTGAGTTTCACGAGGGCATTTCTCCCCACAGAGTTTACCCAATTTGTCTAGGTTCCCACCTGACTCAGCAGAGATCAGTAGCCAGCAATTCCATTTCAAAACACTGGTCATTCATGCACTAAAATCCTCTGTTGCTACACAGCACCACTTAGGCCGACTGGGGCCAGCTTGTACCCCCACACCAGCAGCTTCATGCAGTACAGAGCACGACTGTGGAACTCGGCTGCTGGGGATGCTACCAGTCCACATCCCTACCAGAACAGGTCACGAGTGCCCTGCCAGACACAAATGCTGCAACATAAGGACAGTAACAGGCTACAGAGCCCGAGTAGCTCGCGGAACATACATGCATTTAACACTCTCGTAAACAGCACAAATCAAAGGGAAGAAAGCTTCCAACTTTGAGGCACATCATTAGTGAACTCAAAGAAAAATAAGGATTAAAACTAACGAAAAAAATAAAAGTTCAGTTAGAGTGTAAATTAAGGATACAAAAAAGAACTTTTCCTGAAAACCCTGTTTAAATAAAAAATAGGGATCGTATTAAGACACATCATAAAAACCCAGCAAAAGTACTAATACACCAGTACCTCAACAACATGACAGTATATCCAAAGGGAAAAAAAGGTAATTATAACAACAATATGTTTACAGAAATAAAAAGTCAAGGTATTTTACTTTTCTCAAAAAAAATTCTTACATACTGAAAAACAGAAAATTAAGTATTCACATATTCCTCTTCAATTACTTCCATTGCATTCCTACAACTTCTGCATATTTAAAATTTTACAGTGCTGGATATTTTTGAGCCTGTCGGGAGCATCGGAAGGACCCAATTACATAAAACGTTATTAAGGCAGAAAAGCTGGTTACTTAAGGTACTTAAATTCTCAAAATAATCACATAGCTTATGGAGCAATTGTCAGACAAGAGTCAGCTACCTGCAAGGCAGCCCAAGTTCCTCAAGCACGCCCTTGCCACGTGCATTACCCTTTAGCTATGCTGTTTCCAGGGCTTTCACACTGCAGGGACACGGGGTCTGCTGCACTTGCGAGACAGCCGAGCCCGCAGCGTTGCTCTCTGCACAGCCCGAGGGCCTCAGCGGCCTGGGATGCTGGACCAAAACAAGTTACAGAGCATCCCTAGGTGAATATTGCACCGAGGATGCTTCCTCTTTCCTCCCCATGTTCCACTTGCTCAGGCTGGGAAGTCACATCTGTAACTGTCTTGTCCACATGCAGCAGCGCTTTGGACAGACCCGCATCAGCCCAAGCCACCAGAAGGTTTTGCAAAACATAAATCAACTCCCAAGCTTTCAATAAGGTGTCAAATATCCTTCCCAAAAAGCAAAAATCACCAAGATTTTAGGGCGATCGTATTCACTGATCTCGTCTCAGTAAGACTAACATGAGTTTAGCACGAAACAAATTCCATCACATAAAAAATGAAGCTGTAGGACAAAACAGAATTCCCTGCTTCTCGTTCTCACAACTCACCACTGCAAAGTTATAATGTAGAATATGCAGGCAAACTCCAGAGATACATTGGTAACCATGCCTTGCAAGATTAATGAAAAAAGTCTAAAAGTAAGGAGAGATGTTTAAAAGCAATTATACTGAAATAGTGTTGCACAAGGAGAAGAAAAATCAAGCTACAGTGTCTGCATATATGAGCTAAGGAATGAAATCATCAGTATGCCCTCTGCTATTAAACTACGCACACTTCTTGCCTTCATGCCGCAGGTTGCCCTGTGCACTGCTGTCATTTCTGTTGCATTCCCCAGAAGTCATTTGCTTGCAGTATGCAGAGTTCTTATGTCACAGTCTCAGAAAAACTAAACACAGGGCAAAGTTTGAAAAACAGTTTAATTTTGCCAGTAAGGAAGACAAAAGACTGAAGGTCCCTGTCCTACATATGGTATTTCTTATTTACGTACAACTACCCTCTGCATTAAAGTTGATACAAATCATTCATCTTGGGAAAAATGACTTACACCTGCTGGTAGATAACTGACTTATCACATAGCTAGTGCACTGGCCCGATTTCATACAGGCCTGCAGGAGGAAGCCAACACTCATGAGAGCTAGATTCTCTGCACATATGAAATTAAAAGTGATGAAGAGTCAAAAAAAATAAAGATCAAAAAAAAAAAGCTATAAGACAGAAAACTCACATAATGGACAGTGCCTCTTTTCAAGCCCTAGTTAATCTGCAATCAATGGTCAACTAAATTTGAGGGCTTCCTTTTCAAATTTGGAACTCTACATGTTTCCACTACACTAGGGGAGCAGAATCATCCAATATGGTTCATACTGAGGCTAAGGACACTGACAGACAGAAAAACAGAACCCACACAGGTGCTTCTCATTTGCGAATGCTCAACCATCACAGTCAATGCAACCTCCAAAAAAGCAGAGGGAAAATAAAAACAAAACAAACCTGCTAATGAGGTGTAGGTAACTCTGACACTGTTGTGTCAGAGACTATTCCAGGGCTACAAACTGACTGACTTCAACTACCTCGCACTCTCCTTACCTAACTGCTGCTGCAGAGCAGGAGTGCAGACACTGCAGTGGTATATCCCAGGTACTCATGTCAGAAACCAACTGCTACTGATCTTCCATTTAATATATGACAGCATTACAACGGTTTTTCCCTAGTTAAGTATCTCAGCCTAACATCCTTTTGCAGCTCTTTGACATATGGTCATCTAAACCAACGGAAGCCTACATTAAATACTGTGTTAAACAGGCAGATTGCACAAAACAAAACAGTGCTGGGGACATAAGTGGTTTGGGCAAGGTAAAAATAGGACTCTATGTCAACCTGGTGAGATATGCAGCCCACAGAGGTCAGCTACTAGTAAGGCTGAGACATCAATAAAGAAACCACAAGAAATAATTTATAAATATCAGCTGAACACTTGACAGGTGGCATTTGTTAGTGCTTCCCACCACAGAGAAATTAAGTAGCAGCATCATACAAGTATAAACTGCAATGACCAAGCTCTCAGCAACATCTTCTGTACAGGAAAGCTTTGACTTAGACGCAGTTCCACAAGGGAAGTTATCAAATAAGGCTAGATGACAACCTAACACTGCGAGGCGCAGGGGAAAAAACACCCTACCAAGTCTATAGAGTGGTACTAGCCACAGCAGAAGCCATTAGCCAGATCATTCTGTAGCAGTTAGAGATCTATACTACACCCTCCATATTCACCACAAGAAAGTGTCCAGAACCAGCTAACTTAAAACTTTACTGAACTCAGCAACATGGTAAAGCCCAAGATGCAGAACATGATGTGTTAAGTGCACATCTCAAAACATTCATATGGTGAGGAAGGTGCGTGGAAAAGCTGTTGAAAGTCACAGTGTTAAAAACATTCTTTAGAATATCCCTAATTAAACAGTTTATCTTACAAAAAAGTTAAGAAATACAGCCCTGGATAGTAAAAGGAGGAAATCATCAAAAGTCAGAAAGTTCAAACTAAAAAGAACCATCAACTCACACAATACAGAATGCCATCAGCACAAACACTATTGTTGACATCAGACTTTGTCAGCACGTGCCACACAAGTTTAACGACCTACAGCCTACCTAACAGCTTAAACCTACTTTTAAGTGACATCAATTCATGGATAAAACTAGAGTAATATTGACTGGAAAGAAAGAAAATCCCTCCATAAGTATGCTACATTAAAATAAGTAATTTACATGAGCTACACAGCTACAGAAAAGGTATGCAATGCAGTGCAACACATGAGAGAGCTATCTTGTCAATAAGTTTTATTGAAAGTAATGAAAACACTAATGAAAAGTCTGTTCCAAATCAATGCCTAGAATCAACCTGGACAATTAAAAGACATAATAAATTCACAATAGATGTGACCTTGCAAAATGAAGACAAAGATCAGTTATGTATGAATGTGTATTTATATACATACATGCCCTGAATCCTGATATTACTGTAAAGTAAAAGATTTTCTTAAAAGATTACATAGACATATGGCAATAATTGGAAGTGAAACAATAAAGCACGTTCTCATGAGAGCCACCTAATGATCAGCTAGAACAATGAGGACCTGCAATTCTTGAAAATATCCAATAAGGCACTTGAAATAATTGTTTAAAAACACCAAATTCTGAGTTGCAGGAACTGTGCAAGTTGGCGGCATTTTGCGCTCACAATGCTGCCTCCAGAAGTGGAAAAAGGTGCCTGGCACTCACAAAGGGAAAAGGGCAAAATCTGCAAGAGGCCTTGCACTGTGAAACCACTTCCACAAGCATTTCGTGTTGGCTCCGAGACATTAGGTCCAGCTTGGGACGCACCAGGAAAGTAAGAACAAGAAGGCTTGAATTAGAGCATTTGCCATGAGGTAAACGGAGACTGATGAGAACAGGCTTGATTTGCTCTCTCTGAACATACACTGGGATATTTCTTTTGGTAAAGAAATCAACCTTAATTCTTAAGAACAGCCAGGCTCCTACCATGTTGCAAATCAGGTAACAGTGTAGTTTACACAATACATACTAAATTACTGTGTATATATAAATAGACAAAACAAAATAACACCTATTTCCAAAAGAGCTATTTTTTGCTCTTGAACTACAGAATGTGTGCTTAGAATTACAGCAAGAACATCTTTCTAAATTTAGGGCTGGTTAGAAAACAAACCAAACAAGCAAACTCAGCTCTCTGTTGAAGTTAAGATTCCTGACAGAACAAGGAATTCAGACACACCCTTAAATACTCCAATTTTACCATCACTTACATGTATCTTCACTATGTATTTGCTTTCCTGGTGCTAAATAAGCTAATGGTGAGATTGTGGCACTAGGGCCCAGCAGCAAGAGACCAAGGTTTGGGCACAAGAATCTTGTTTAGACTGCAGCACTCTAGAGACCTAGAAAAGCCATCATTTAAATTCCAACTTTCACTGCTGCTATCACCATTAATTCAAAATCTATGCTGACATTGCACCATGTAAATGTGAGAGATTCAAGTAATGTAATGCTTTATGTGTTAGTCTTGTCTTAATATCATTTGGAAATTTTTTAGGCCAAAGAAGATAATAAGGCTGGTCACTTTCATCCATGGCTATCCTCAACAATTTTATGGATCTCTCAGTGGTGAGGAAGAGAGAGCAGATTCACAGTAGTCCTCCTTATCCACCTTAAAAAAGGTGATATGGAATGTTATGTAGTACAAGATACATAAATTACATATTATGCTCCGATCCTATAAACTGAGAATAAGAGGATATCCAAAACAATATTATTTTGGGTAGAAAATTGAAATGGAGAATACAAGCTTTTTTAATCAGATTTGTATGAATACTTATGCCAAACTAAGACTCCCATTCACGAATAATAGTTAAAATGGTTTTAGTTAGGTCCTTGTAACCATAAAATACAAGTTTAAAATATGAAGTCAACTAAAGAATTAACAAAGTCTATGCAAAAGCTGCAAACAAAATCTTGCCAAATCAGAAAAGCAATTTGTTCAGCAGCTACAAGGCACAGGAGCTTATCCTGACACCAAATTCTGTTTGCTTAGATAAGAAAACAAGCTGTCATTGCAACTTTAAAGGGGGAGAGGCTCTAGGAGTGTCTCACTTCACTCATAATGGCAATTCCTTACATGACCACGCTATCAGGACTCTTTCTCCGCATATGCTGGTGACAGTAACCACGCTCCCAGTGCGGCAGCTGACTTCGAACCCTGCCGACCTTGAGCAAGCCAACGTCCTTCGCAGCATGTACTTCTGGCTTATTTCACTGCCGCGGCGAAACTGCCTCACCATCTATAGTAGTACAGAGGCTCTGGCCACCACCCCTGCCTATTTTAAGATATCCCAATACACTTCAGTGATGCACAGTTCAAAGTGATAGAATAACATCTGCTAGTATGTTTAAGCACAAGTTGTTTACAGAGGAATTTTTAGCTTGTTCTGTGCTTCCCGGACTAGCAAAAAACTCAACTTATTAACAAAGCTTTGCTTCCTGTTTACACATCTAAAAATCAGATTTTTTTGTTGGAACAAGTATATTAGATATTGTGAAAGTAGAAAACACCCCACTCTAGATAAAGCTTATTTAGAATGTTCAAGTATGTGACAAGTGGGGTGAAAAAGCAGTTGCTTCTTCCATTTTATGACTTCTCCCCTTGATTATCCCTATAAATAAAACCTCGAGTAACATATGAATTAGCTATTTGTTATTACACCTATGTTCTTTGAATTCACTGGAGTGGCATGGAACAGAGGCAATGAAGTTGCAAAGCTCAGTGAGAAAGCAAGCCTGCCCAGGGGTATCCAGCTCCACTGGAACTTTCCCTTGTTTCAAAGGGAACAGACAAGGGGGAACAACCAAATACATTCACAAATTTGAAAAAAAAATGCCTAAGCCCTTAGTTTTATTCTTGAAATCAAATATGAAGGTTAAATATGTATACAAATACGCAAATAAATGTATACACAAACATATGTAAATATAAAACCACTCCTAACGCAAGAACCTCAGGGCATGGAGATAATCCTTCTGCAGTGTATGGACAGCAGTTAAATAACAGACCTCAGTTACTCCATTCTTTATCCAAAGTTCTCAGGGCACAAGAGATTCACAGAGATCTAATCACGTGATCATCTAATGAGCTGCAGCAGGACCAACTGGATGATCATAATTTCCAAGCAAAGGAAGCATCTGTCTTAAGGAATGAAGAATCTAGAAGATCCCACTAGAATGCCTAGATGCCTAGAATTAAACTGAAGAGCTTACAACTCTTGACATCTGCATACAGGTGGTAGGAGAGGAGAGGGAGGAATATATGTAGCAGGAGTAACAGGACAGCAAAATGTTAGGAATATTTTTCCCATCCTCTCAGAGTCTTCATGAGAAGACAGGGTAAAAACAGAGCAAGGAAAAGGACTGTTCCCATCCAACAGGCATACATCCAGCAGCAATTTTTCCATCTCTGAACTCTGCTGCAACACTGGTGACATTTGGCATCCTGTCTGGAAACAGCACTGCTGATTACCACTTGTCCTTAGCTGGAAGGTGGGAGGAAGGATATCGCTGACTGATGCAGGAATGAGTTAACTCCCACAGTTCATCTACCCAAGCACTTGCTTTTCCTTGTGGGCACATCGTTGAATAAACCAGGACCGCATGTTATTGCTGTCATCAGAGCAGGAAAACATTTCCAAGCTATGAGCAACACTTTATAATCAAGAACCTTTCATCCTGAAAACATCACTTGAGTAATCCAAGAACCTAGCACAGGTTCAGGAGCTCACCCACTCCTTTTATACAGATCTATGCTTGGCATATGAGGCAAACATCAGAATGTACCTTATGAATTCAAGTGTTATAAGCAACAAAGCAGCAAGAGGCTTTTGCATTATCAATCCTGGTACAAAAATTTTGTCATTAGATAGACTTGTGTGTCTTTTAAATGAAGTTTTACACATCAATTCCCTTTGCACAAAGGCTGAGCATGCTGCCCACAACAGGGAGCCCTTTCAAAGCTCATAAGTGGAGAATACATCTCTGCAGGCCATCTGGGCGCTAGCCAATAATTAAAACAGAACTCCCTAACTATTCAGGGTGCACATGACTATTCCAAAAAGAAAGAACCCTTGAATAGGAGTTTCTCTGGAAAAAAAAATCCTGGAGAAGATACCAAAAGAAAGCAGAGACGCGCTTTGAAACTAGATCTAAAAGCTGCCTCTGAACACGAAACACTGAGAAGGCTGCACACGAGCTCTTTTCACGACAAGAGCACTCTGCCCTTTGGTAGGTCGCTGCTCCTTGCCGTCTGCTATGCTAAAGCCCTTCTCACACTTCTCAAAGCGTCTTACACATATATGTTTGCATGCGTACACACTATATGTATGTACACACACATGTATACATACACATGCACATATATATAAATACAACCATGAGAAATATGACAGAAAGGGAAATAGGTTGCAGTGAAGGGAGAATACCCTGCCTGCAGAAGCCTTCCCAACGCCCCGTGCAAGAGCAAGTGGCTAGAGCTTCAGAAATACAGGCCATACGAGGAGAAAAGGGAGCTTTTCATCTTGGATGTAACATTATGGTTCTCTGGATTCGGGGCACAGGTGCCCAAAAAGAAAGTGTCATACATTTTGCATTACATTTCCTTATATGACAAAAGCTTAAATCAACATCTATTCAACAGGATTTTTTTCCTTTCAAAATGTATACACAGCCTGCTTGCTAACCTACTTATATCCCTCATAAAATGTCAGCAAGCATGTAACGTGTGAGGTCAGCAGCAAAAAAAAGTTTCATACACAAACTCCCTCTACACAATAAATACTAAAATCCAGATCAGCACAAAAAACACACACAAGCACAGGCACTACCATTCTAGGAACACGGTACTCATAATAACATTTCAGCTTAAAATCCATGACTTAGGACAGTATACTGTGGAAAATATTTAATTGTATCTAGTAACTACTCTTCATCTTAGCAAGCAAATAATTTGATTTCTGGCAATAGATAACAGCAAAACCATAGTTTTTAAAATGTGATGAGATGTCAAAAAGCACTTTTATATTCATTTAACCATTCTCACTTTCACTTTGCTTCAAAAAGCTGAAACAGAAGCAGGGAAACATCAAAACATTATTCTATTTTGTCTCTGTTTTCCTTCTCCTCTATATCCTTTCAAAATTAAATAGTCTCACTCCTCAGGGTCTCTCCTCACACTAAAGCATCTTAACATCTTCAGAATTAACATCTCATTGCTTCTTCTGTAATAGGCTGGGATAACATCAAATATAAGTCTCTCCATTGTCCATCCACCTATTCACAATATACTTCCTGCCTTAAGTCATAGCTTTGTGTTATTGCTTGTTTTTCCAATTCGTACTTCCTCTTACAGATCTAAGACACTGATATTACCATTAAGACACTGCAACAGACTTAAGGGCATTTTCCGTTCTTGCCTTCACTAATTCATGGTAGTTTCAGAAACAAGCTAAAAAAAGCCTGTGGTATTGAGCTATGGAGAGCAACTTCCGCTTTCTTCACTTACGCAAAATCTCTCCCTGGGTTTCTCTGAAAGATTCAGTGTGCCCTTCTACACACATAGCAGGGCACATTCTTTCAGTATGGAAACCCCAAATCCTATTTTTGAGGATGAGCATGGTATAAGTGACCTAGGTATTATTGTAAAGCTAAAACTGCTACCAGAAAGAATCAGCCCTCCCATTTCCTCCGTTCCTCATGCAGGTAAGGTGGTACCAGCATGCAGGTAAGGTGGGCTAGCAGAACCCCATGGTAGCAGTAAATAAACAGAAAATAAACAAATTAAAAAGATTTTTAGACAAGAATACAGTTTCAACCGGGCTAACACAAGGTGATGTTGAGAACAACATTTAGTTTGAAACTTAAAACAGAAAAACACTCATTAACTAGATTTTTAAATGGACTAAGCAAATATTCACAGCACTGAACTTAATGCGAGTTTTCAATGTCTCACTTGCTGCTCAATGCTTTTAAAGAGTTTCTTCCAACATATTATCATGAACCAAGTCCAACCTGAACCATCACTCCCACCCTTCTCTAACACCAGACCATTTAGGGTAGCTATATTTTTGAAGCAGGTCCTTATATGGTTGTCAAGAAGCATGGCCTCTGTCAAAGTAAAATGATATATTCTCCAAGGACCCTTTTCAGTCCTTTCTAAGGCTTCTCTATTCAAATTTCCCCCCAAATCCATTTTGAGGTATTTTAGGATACAATCCCTACTTTCTGATGTATTTATGTCATTCAGGTGCTTCCACAGGAATAAAACCAGCATGCTGACAAACAGCACCACAAGTTGCACAAAGTTTATTTAAATCACTCATCTAGGAGACTTGTGCAGCCATTCACACACAAACTAGAACCAATTATGTAAAGGTCCTAACCAGATTTAACCTAAATAAAATATTCAAGTTATTTATACACCCCCAACACTAATTAATGGGCAAACTTGCCAGATTCTTTTCTTTAAAATGAAAAATTGAGTAATTTGCTGCTTTACAAAATTATTCTAAAACTACCAGGGGCAAGAGAATAGGATCTTCTACTGAAAAGAAGAAATATTTGCAAAGCACTTCAGTACAGCTTAGTAACTGGAAATTTAAGATGCATGTGCCATATGAGTTTACATGGATGTCATTTAATCTTTGCACAAGTTAAACTCCCTGTGTGAAAAGTTCTAGCACTGAGACAAGACAGGCAACATACTCAAGTCTTGAGAAGAAGGAAAAAATATATGCAATAAATAGATACACATAAACACTTTTGAAAGCACATCAACCAACAGTACTTATACTCTAGTGCACACAACACTAGAAATTTAAGCACACACACAGTACCAGGACTTAGGCAAGGAGCTCGCTAACAGAGACCCTTTCTCTAAGCAACTAGGTCTGAACTGTATACAAAGTGCTTCAAAACCAAAGTTTGCTTCATATGCCGTCATTTCCTCAGATGAAGATGAAAGTTGGAGAAAACTGTGTAAAATTTTACACTATTTTCATTTATCTCCATTCAATATGTATCACAGAACACAAACACAACCAAATCAAGCCTACAGCTAGGATTTGTAGATAGACCACTGAATAAACACACCAGCAGGTCCGTTCCACGACTGATGGGCCCTCTGCAATGGAAGGAGGGGAACCAAACTGAAAGCAGCACACAGCATGACTAAAGCAGGAGCCCATGTGGACTGGCCAGCAACGCTGCCTCCTTCTCCCTGAGGTTAAGCAGAGGGGAATGACAATAGCACCAGAATCTGCCACTGTTTAATATAACAGCAGCTAAAGTAAATGGGAAACTCTTGAACATCTGCACAAACACAAATTTGTACAGAACAAATTCTTTATGTTGCTTGCAATTAAGAAGGAAATGCAGGTGATTAATTGGAATACTTACAGGAGCACTGTATATGAAGTGCTTTATTTACCATCCACAGACAAATAAGAATTAGGTTCTCTTGGCCTAAGCATTAATCACCCCAATTCCACCAAGCTTGGATATGAACTGCACACATTTTCAGCTCCAACATGAATAGAAACATAACCCTTTAAACTCACTTGTTGCCCTTGTTACCTAGTTTCTTTTTTTTACTTAACTTGCAAAGAGAGGGAATCCACAAGATGTAGCTGTCAGCGTGAATAGGAAAAGGTATTTGAGATATAGAAAGAGCAACCTACAAAAACATTAAACGTTTTTAAATAACACACAAATGGGATATCTATATGAAAAAATATTTTTTAAATCAGAAATATTCATCCATTTTGTGGCCTACATAAAATGCAACTGCATACAAGAACATTTCAAATGCATGAAGGGCATCTGGTATCACCTAAAACATTTATGTATCCTGTCATTCACTAACTCCTGAAGTTCACAGTTGCTGAAAGCACTCAATCAGAATTTTTATTTTTAAGAACTAGGGAAAATAGGCATTGGAGAGAAACAAGAGGATATAAAAATAAGGCACTTCCAGTGCACTGTCCAGCTACTCATAGGGGAGAGGGAAAAAAAAAAAAAAAAAAAAAAAAAAAAAAAAAAAAAAGGTATCTGGATAAGCAGAGAAAGCTTTCTAATCAAGTTGGATTACAAAATGACAGCTATTTTTTCCCTCTATCTTTTAAAAAGCCTCATCAGACAACTCCAGATAACAGTAAATGATGACACAGGCCAAACTGCAACACAAAACGTATTTCTAGTAAAAAGTTGACACCAAAAATACTCAGAGCAAATATTCACATTTAAAATGGTAATCAACTACTTAATTTTAGAATTAACTACATTCTTAGACAGTCCTAACTTTTTCAAATCTAATATTCATGTCTGGAAGGGCAATTATTTCAAACCACTAACTTGAATATATGACAAAACCCTGTTCCATTAAGTATTAGAAGCAAAGTGAATGAGACCTACCTGTAATACCGAGACTGTAAATACGTTGAACAAATAGTCTTCGATACATGGCTGGCAGACCCAAAATCTATCACTTTCACTCGGTAAGGCTGCCGAACAGGATCCACCAACATAATGTTCTCCGGTTTGAGGTCAGCATGGATTAAACCAAGACTTTTTAGTTTTTTCAGTGCAGTGGCCACCTGTTGCAGAATAGGCCGTATTACTTTCAGTTGCAGAGGGCTGAATTTGTTTTGTTTGAGGAAGTCATAGAGGTTCTGTTCCAGCATTTCAAAAACCAGGCAAGTATGGTTATGATGCTGAAAGCATTCGTAGGCTCTCACAAAATTAAACTCGTCAGCATTTTCAGTACTTAGTCTTGCTAATATGCTCACTTCTATTTGTCCTTGGCGTGCGTAAGAAGGATGATTCTTCAAGATTTTGATTGCCACAATCTCATTTGTCCCCCTCTTCCAGCACTTCACTACTTGTCCAAAGGTGCCTCGCCCAAGGAAATCAAGAACCTCGTAAGTGTTTTTCACAGAGCACAATACCTCATGCTGTACTAACTGATAATCTCCATCACCACTGGTACCACTTGGCTTTGAAGCTGCAGCAGTTGTCACAACTGCCACCGGGTTTCCTACATTGGTTTGCAACATTGCAGGCAATACGGACAGTTCATCCACAATCTGCATTGTGCCGATCTGGTTATCCAGCTCTTCACTCTTACGCTTCAATCCACATCGCTGGGGTCCATCCAGTGCATCCAACCTGCTCTCCTGGGTCCCAGTCTGAGGTGCCTCTACTTGAGCTTGCTGCGCCCGCGCTGCCAACACTTTTGTAGCACCTGCAATATTTTTTAAAGCAACAGTATTTGACTGCAACAAGAAGTTCTGTCCTCGAGGTCTCTCAAATAGGTTTTTAGTCTGAAAGAAAGCACTAACCCTGTGGGGAGAAATTCCAAAGTTTTTACCATTCACATAGATCTGTGGGTAGGTTCTTTCATGGTACACACAACTGCTTGGTTCTACTTTGAGTTTCTTCACACTACAAAAGGCACTTGACTGGGTTTGATAAACATATGGTGGGTAGACCAAGACTTGTGAGGCCATACCTACAGAAAGGAAGAAAAATGAAGTTAGAATTCCACATTTACATTTCCAAAGTATACAACACTTTCCTCCCTTAAATTCAGAAAAAGAGCATATTTTCCACTCTAGCTTAAAATAGTTTTGCTTTTACTTTCTTATAGCAAACAATGTGGTTATCATGACTCATCAGTGCCCACTCTTTAAAAGAGCACAGAGACAGAAGCAGATTATAGTGGTGAACTCCTTCCCTGAGTGTCCCTGAGGACATGACCAAACTGAGTCTGCAGTTGGATACTACCAATAACTTCAGAAGCAGAGGAAACACCTTTCTGCTATAAAAGCTGAATTTTCTTTTGAAAAGCCTCCAGCATTTTTATATACAAAACTATCTTAGTCTTCACCATAAGTGAAGTAATGCAATTATTTATCAATGGTGATGCAAAAAAAGATTGAGAGATATACAAGCTGACCCTACTTGTTATATAATGGGTCCAATCTATAATCAGCCTTCAAAAGCACATGGGCTAAATAAATGATTGTCGATGCTTCCTGAATTTCACCGTGGTGTAAGTCAAAGTGATCTGGTTGTGTAACAGAAGCTGACCTACCTTGTTTATGTGAATCACAGAATGGTTGAGATTGGAAGGGACCTCTAGAGATCATCTAGTCCAACCCCCTGCTCCAGCAGGGACACCCAGAGCACGGGGCACAGGGTCACATCCAGGTGGGTTTGGCAGATCTCCAGGTAAGGAGACTCCACAATCTCTCTGGGTACCCTGTTCCCGTGCTCTGTCACCCCAACACACCATCACAGATGATTAGCATCCTACAAAGCTTTTTGTCCATATTAACAACAGCAGCTAAAATGCCCACCCGCCAGACCTTCCAAGCTGGTTGCCCAGACTTTCCCACAAAATTTAGAGAATGGGACACCCCTAGGCAGGCAGGCTCTCTCCCAGCCCACTGTTCCAGAAGAGCCACTGAACATCCACTCTATTGGAAGGGTTTAAAACCCTAAAATCTCAATCTCAGAACAAGTAGCACATCTCCAAATCCACAAGTTCTCCTGAATAAACATAAATATTCTCCTTGTGCTACAAAGACAAAAAAACTTTCTAAGAGCAAAAGGATTAGGCTTTTTTTTTTTTCAAAATGCCAGTAGGGAAATATACAAAACAGCTGATGAATTAAAAATAAACACAGACTGAAATCATGCTCTGGCATGACATTTCATTCATAGACACAAAATCCTGAAAAAAACCCTGTTGTTTTATTAAATACCGGCCTATTTAGGCATGTACAGCATCAGAAAAATACTATGTTGCAGAACAAGGAGATACACTTACTAAGTTGACAAACTTGGATTTTGTAGCTCTCCTTGCTTAATCTTATCCTGGTAAATTTACAAAATCAAAGGAAACTGGGAAAACCAGTAGGTTTTAAACCAAATTTCTGAGACCACACCTTCAACTTGGGGAGACTGCTCAAAATACCAGGAATAAAAAATGTAGTTAAACATTGGAGAATCAAGCCCTAGCTATGGAAACCTTAGGAAAATAAAATAATACATTTTGCATTCAAGTATAAAGTGTTTATTTTGCTACCCAACTGAATTAAGTTCACTCTTTTAAAATGCATTGATATTTGACTTCTATTTGCATTAGTAGCCAAGAATCTCTCTCAATAGCATGAGTTAAAGAAAAAACAGTCCTTAATTTTACTTAATTTTATTTAAGCACAATATATTTTTGACTCAAGGAGTGATTTTCTGCTATAATAATTTTAACTTTTCCTGAATTCCTTTTTCTTGATCAGATTACTTACCAATCCAAAAACCAACTCGCCCTCATCAGCAAGATCATGCATATGCCTGGGCATACCTAGCATTTCTGGAGCTTTCAATAGGGGCTCTACAGTTAAGGACATGCCACAACCACCAGAAGCAGGCCTGAAATTCCTGCATTACATTTGGAAGACTTAAATACAGATTCACCAGTTACTCAAAGATAGTAACATTTCCAAATTTTTTTAAAAATATTTTTCAAAGTTCTTGGAGGGGAAAAAAGAAAAAAATCACTACTTGTTCACCCAAGTCCCCAATCGTATCTCTTCCATGTGTGCACAGTAGAGGGATAAATCACTCATTTCCCCCTCCCCCCGCACAGTAACTCAATCAGAAGAAAACACCAGAGTCGCCATGGGCTTGTGCAGTGTTTGTAGCTGGAGCAGCTGAGACTCCTGTAGCTCCCCATGGGTGATCCCAGTGTCGCATTCCTGTAAATTAAGCATTTCCCCAAGGAAGCACTGCTTCTTTCAACTTGGACAATCCCTGCTCTGTATACCTCCTTCTTTCAAACTTTCCTAGTATTCCTCTCTGCTTCCCTTCTCAACAACTTACATCCCTATTTTGCTTTGTAAGGAGGTATAGGAGAGAGCACCCAGGGATTAGGAAAAACAAAACAAAAATCCACACCCACTCACCCAACACACCCACCAAAACACACCCACTCAGTGACCCTCACGGCAGTGAGGCCAACGCCAGGTTCCAATTTAGATGACACATCCAAACACCGAGCAGACACAGCAGCAAGGCAGCATTGCTAAGCTCCTGGACAGAAACAGATCTGAGCGCCGCCGCCAAAGCGGCTCTGCCCCGACTGGAATGAGCCTCTGTGGGTGACCTTTGCGCGAGGGGCTGCGGAGCCACGCAGGGCTCCTGCCCTGTGAGCTGCACGGTTGCCCAAGCTCTCCGCAGGCACGAGCACGCTGCCTAAGTTGACAGCAAAATACCTAGGTAACGGCTTGGAAAGAGGAGTGAAAAACTCACCCCGCGCTTAAGCGGCAAGCTTGTTGGATCCCAGAACCACGCGCCGGTGCAGGGGGGGCTGCCGGGAGGCAGGGGGAGACGCCTCTCGCGCAGCTAGAGCACTGCTCCAACGCTCCTGCCAGCCAGGCATGCTGCAGCCAGACTGCGAGCCGTAGAGCCAGGCACTCCAAGCTATCAAATCTCCGGTTTGCTGGGGCCGCTGGCACTCAGTCCCGTATCAGTCTGTAGTCTGCACTGCTCAAGCCAGGCGAGGCTCTTGAGTACGGAATGCAGCCGGAGGGGAAAAACCAGGCGATCACCTTCTTAGAGCTGCACCTTTCCTGCAGCCTGAACTCCCCACCCTGGGCTCCAGCCACCACCCCAGGTTAGATCCTCGGACAGGACATCAAGCTGTCGTGAAGACTTTTTTAGTAACTCAGTCAAAAGGACTAAGCATTGCATAGAACAGTACATCCCAGGACAACAACCTCTGACGCAGTCATGAGCCCTAAACTAAATGAATCAAGTTTTAGTCAAAAAAAAAAAAAAAAAAAACACAATCAGGGTAAATAATCTCTTACTCTTCCTTAAACACTTCTGTGTCTTCCCTTATTCTTTTTAAGGCTCAGCCTTATCTGAGGAAGAGTCAGTACATTCACAAAGCCAATGAACAACATGCTTTCACGGCACCTTAAACAGAGGGAAAACATGATGGCAGCCTCTGCTATAACTACTTCTGCTCCTTTTTGTTGTTGTTTCAAGGACTTTGAGTGATTCAGGTTACAACGTAACCCCACACACACAATGGGAAGATCCCTATAGCAGGTCTGGGCAAAACCCGATCTCCTCCCGGGACACCTTGTACTGCTGTAAGGTGACGTGTTGCTCCCACTGCTGTGGCACCCGCAAGTCCACCCACTCCCCCCCATCTCTTACGAGCCACCTTGCCCCCTGCCCCATGGCTGCTCACAGTGACACTACCCTGCGGCATCGCCACTTACCAGCCACGGGTGCTGCGGTCTCGTCACCAGCGGTGGGGACGGGCTGAGGGACAGACTCATGTCTCAAGATAACCTGTCGGGTAACATCAAGCCCGAGGACAGCCTCTTCAACCAAGAGTCAGCTGGTCTCAAGTGTGGGGCTCACAGTGTGCATCAGAGGGAACTGAGCAGCCTGGGCTTGATTTACTAAGCACTAAAATTACACAGAACATGTCACTTGTGGAGAGTCCCAACGCCCTGTGATCACATTTCCTTCAGGAGCACAGGGAGACTTCTCTCCACTTTCACTACACTGTGGAAGTAAACAGGAGGTGCTTCACCCTTTGCTACTTCCAGTCAAAATTCTCTCTCCAGAAATTCAATACAGGCCTTGTACACGTTATTATGTGAAATGGGGCACTTCTGATAATATCTCACTAACTTCATCTAATTATACCTTCCTAGATTCTTGAAGTATATTGCAATTCTTTTGCTAGCAGGCCTAGAAAATTCATAAGCACGGCCGGTCTGACAGACTGTAACAACCTTGAGAAGCACAGGCTGTTCCGAGCTTGACCGTCATTAATAATTAACTTTTAAATGATATTTCCTGCTCATGGCGGGGTGGGGAGGAGAAGCAGCTACCTCTAGTATGAACACTGCAGCAGAGCTGAAGAAAAAATGCTACACTGCTCCTTAATTCTTCTTCGGAATAAACGGCACCTTTTAATCAGGGTAAAATCTGTAATCAATGAAGTTGCTGTTACCACAAAGCCTAACACAGGTTACAATACTAGCATTACAATTTTACTAAAGAAACCATGTTTTCTAACAGCTCTGATATAATTGCACAGTTCTTGCAAAGCAGCTGGGCACCAAAGCACAGCCTTCCAAAACTTCAGCAACTGCCAACAAACGCAGAACTGCTTTAAAATATGCTCCATTTTGAAAACCCTGTGAAGATGCAGTGTTTCCCCAGGTTAGAAGCCATTCTGTAGGTTCCTTTCAGCTAATATTATGAGGTTATTCAGCAAATGCAAAACCAAATTCATGGCCTCTTTTTCATTATTATTGGTGTAGCAGCCCCCTAACCATGGGTACCCAGCACAAGCACTCATGTGAGCACGGCCGCACCAGGGAACTGGTCCCACTGAAGCCTTCTGCTGCTCCATATGAATAGTTCACACCCAAGTACGGACAGTCGAGACAGCACAGAATCTAAAGGGGAAAGAGCCCCTGTGGAAAGAGCATCCCACCTCTAGTTATCCTACAACCACTTCTGCACAGGAAAAAGGGCAAATTGGTTTTGCACAGTGGTCAGCCCTAACATTCAAATAAATTAGGGAAACTGACAAGCAGTTCCAAGGATACTCATCTGAGGCAAAAAGATATAATAAATAAGCACTCTCATTAACTCATTAACAACATCTTTCAAAGCTGACGAAGTTTTGCCCATCTTAGGTCAAACACGTCCGAAGCTGAGCTCACGGCGCCCTTTGCCTCACTCTGAACTTGCTGGGAGCTCCGAGCACAGCTCTGCACACATCAGCGCTCAGGCAGGAAGGTCAGACCTATCCCGATCTTTAAAGGAGGCTCGGTGCCAAAAGCAAGGCAGAAAATGATCCCTGTTGCTGCATTTGTAAGGAACCCTACTGCTACCTGCTTCAGAAGAACACTACGAGGCTTGCTTTAAGTTTGCACAACATAGGAGATACCTTATAGGACACAGCATCAAAATCGTATTGATACTTAGAAATAGCACATAAGTTGCACTGTTAAGTTCTTACAAATATTAAATTTGTATTCTCTTCATACAACAGAGTTTAGCATTAGGTGCCTTTACACTTAAGATAACAACCAGGTTGACTGAACACATTTTAAGAAGAAATACCACAAATGATGATTTAACAGACATAGCTTCTAGTCTTTGAAGCTAAAGGCTTACAAAGCCGTAGTTAAAAAGTGACTCGAAGCTCAATTCATAAAATTTATATTCAATTTGCTTAAAAAGTGACTGAAAATGGAAGTTCATTTGTGTGATGCAAACTTGCACAGTACTGTGGTCTCAACACTTGGAACAGAACTGACACATTTAACTCAAGGATTTCACATAAGATATCAGAGGGAATTCATATTGCTCAATGCTGTCAGTTGTACCAGCAGCCATACTGATGAATACAATTGCTACATTCACTATTTTGTACAAGCATCGAAAGCTAAATCTTGTGATTCCAACATGACTGTAAGCATCATTAAAAACAAACTTAAAGCATTTATTTCTCTGCAAGACAAGAGGGTGTTCTGCACTGAAAAAGTGCTCACTGCCACCAGCTCTGCATTAGAGCATGCTTTCTAAATCAGAATGTGCTATCATCAACACAAACCGCGCAGTTCAATTCGCCTGGGCTTCACCAGCCTAATCTACTCTTTTCAAAGATTAATTCTTTTTGAACCTGAAAACAGTAGACACGGTGAAATAAAAGCCCCTGGATCGCAGTTGTTTAGGAGAGTCCACACCTTCAGGTTCTGCATGAACATTCAGTGCTGAAGGATGCATGGAAACTGTTGTCACTCCAGCTCTTTCACGCAGGGAGCAGCACCAAGGTGAATAGGGAAGTTCATAAGGCCGCACTGATTTTTTCCATTGTTATAAGTATTCTCAAAGGAATATTCTTATATCTTATATATCTTCTATCTAAGGAGGAAAGACTATGTGGTTTAGCTCAAACTGCTTGCTGGTAATAGAGTTAAGGGTTTTTTGATTTATCACTAAACAAATACTTCTGTCATTTTTATTTCTTGACTCAAACCATTTATTTTCATTGCTTTATTTTGCATCCTTATTTTGCCAGAATTTTGTTAGCATTAGAGGCACAGCAATCCAAACAAGAAATCTAAGAAACTTCATTTTGAAATAGCTCTAAACAATACCAAATGCAGTTCCCAGCAGCATACAAAACTAGGCTAGATGTCTGTCTTCCTCATTGCTACCTCACCTTTGTTTCTCTACTTCCTAAAACGTAGCATGGAAAACAGGATGCCCAGCATGCCAGAATATCTATGTGCACATAAAGGGGACCAACTCCTATCAAGCAGATTCTTCCTCAACTCCTTCAAACCATTCAAGTTGGGATAGGTTTATTCAAAACCATTAAGTTTTCTGCCGTGCCCTTTTACCTCAAAAGACCATCAGCTGAACAGAGGTGCCTGTGAGCAAGTGCTCTCCCCAGAGAACTCACACACCAAGTCTGCAAAAGCACACAATACAATAACCTACCAAATCCACCAGTTTGACACGTAGCACAGGAGTTTATGAATCAGCGTCTTACTGCACCAGGAAAGCATGATTCAACAATTAAGCTGATTTACATGCATTTAGAATTACCCAGCACTGTCATCTGAGTTAAAAGCTTTCCCAAATACACAGCAGCTCATAACCACTTTTCCTATAGGACCACAACGAACCATTAGCAGGCAGCTACTGAGTTGTCAAAACATCGTGCCTAGATACCACTCATGGTATGGTATATATTTACTATTAAAAAAAAAAAAAACACTCTGCAAATAAAACATGTTACAGTAAATAAGAAATCTTTGTTTGTTTTGAACCTGAAAACTTAAGTATAAAAGAATTAAGACACCTAGTCCAACCTGCTTCGCTTGATTTATCATTTTCTATTAATCACCTTCAGGATCAGTCATTTCAGAACACACCTAGCAGCAACCAAACATACTTATTAAGATAAACATAAAGCAAATGAAGCCTATTCACAGTCCATTTTTTTTCCAGAAAATATAGACTTTGAATAAAAGCAACATACCAAAAAAATACATTCTTATGTAAGAGTCAGATATTTTTCTTTCGTTGTAAACAACCTCCGGATGATAGAACTTAGAACTGGTTGTTTACTGAAACTGGCTGTATAAACTGAACATGGATGGCATAAGTAGAACAATGAAGAACAATGAGAGGAAAAATAGTTTTTTAGGACTTCTTTCAGGCTGCTAAAGGCCTGGAGGCAGCATGGTTTCCTGAAGGCCACGTTAGCACTACAAATGCACACACGGACAAGAAGGGGTTTTGCCTCTTAACAAATCAATAATTATGATAACCTGATCATAACAGTTCCAGAAGCCACCCATGACAAAAATATATTTTACCCTCTTGCCTTCATAGCAGACCTTACTGAGTTTAGCCATCTTTTCAGTTCAAACACCCATTTAATCTGAAAAGGTACCTGAAAACTCCTGAAATAATGGCTAGGAAACACGAAAGTCCCAAAAAGTCTCCTATAGAGCTCAGTACAGTCTGTGCCAAAAGAAGATTAATCCATAGTAACAGTTTAAAAGTCCTAACGAAAAGGCCTTGAGAAACATCTTTAGCACATGACCATGTAAGCAACCAGTTTCTAGTGGACTAAACACAAAACAAATTCCCACATAAGTCAATATTAATAGATAAGGAAAAGAAGATACTTTTCCTCTCTGAACAAAACCTATGCCTTTTGAAAAGGTTCACAGCTAAGACTCCAAGCAGCAAAAATCCCATATTAAGTTCTTAGATTCAATCGACGGAAAGACCTTGTGAGGACCTCCTCTACCCAGCTGAATAGTTTTAAGTCTTCGAGAACAGGCTCCGAAAAGTCTCAACTCAGAAAGACAAATATCGAAGAAACAGTTCTTACGATTTAAGAAAAGGAAAATACAGAATAATTGAAAGGAAAGGGATATTCTAGGGCTACAGGAAACTACAGGAAGGAAGACATTTACAAGGTAAGAGTTTATACTAGCTTTTCAGTTAAAAAAAAAAAAAATCCAAAAGATATCTTGCAAGAAACAACCAACCATATGAAGACTATCGAGATCCATCAAACTATATGAAATGAAAGAAAAACCTAATTAAGTATATATTATTCAGGCTAGTAGGATAAGTTAAAGGTTAATTCTCCACTTTTTGTAAACACTGACAAATTAATTAGCATTAAAGGCTTGCCTTTCTGTTTGTTTTTTTCTCCTCTCTGCATTTGTGCATTTACGTTACAGCCTTTTTAACCAGGCTTTAGCCCTAACCCTGTCTGTGCATATCCAAAGACTTCAGGGAGCTAAATTCAAACGATCTGGTCTTGCTAATAAAAGCAGCAAACACCTTTGCAAAGAAAACGTTTCAGCCCCATGCAAAGCACAGCTCTATCACTGATCACAACTCTAGTTTAAGCTGTTCTGCTGGCAGCCATTCCTGTCTGGGGCCCAGTCTTCCCAGTTTATTATATTTTCAGATGAGGTGAGCACAAAGTGAGACCTGCCATGAAGCTCACACTTCATGAGCTACCCAAGAGTAATTCCAAAGCAAAACTCCCCAAATAACCCACAGCATTCTTTTTAAAGATACCCTATTCCATTTGCCCCAACACAAGGCAACAGAAAAGGTTTCTTTCTATGACAAAACTCCTGTTCCACCCAAACTCCTCCTTCAGAATTCACGACTCCTGGGCTCACAGCATTTCCTTACATCTTTAGGTGCTCCCACGCAAGCAGCTGCGGTGACTCCCCGGCCGCGGGAGAGCACAATGCAGCAACGTAGCCACGGCCACCGTCTCCAAAGCAGCGAGCAGCAACAGACGCCCAGGTCCGGGAGCCGCACCAAACGGTCCCTGCCGGAGGGGGGAATGTCGCTGCGCGCTGCACACGCCAGTCCCCCGGCCCTACCCACACAAAACACCGCACTGAGGCCAACCGGGCTCTGCACAGGTATTTAGACCTCATCTTTCTCGGCCCCAACGTTTCCACAATTTGTTCTGGGTAGTCACATGTGTATTCAGCAAGCAGTGCATATACAAATATGACGGGATTACCAATTTTAGAATTAATTTCTAATAGAAGTGTCATATTTATAATACACAGTAAGAGTTTTCTGCATATATCAATCTATAATTGAGATAGATGCTATTGCTTTGATCAAAACAGAGGTACAAAAATATTTTCTTATTGATTTTGTCTTTGGATATTTTAACCAGGTCTCAACCAGGTCTTAACTGCTATTTTGGAATTTTAACCTATTTAGTTAGGTTCCATCCTGCTAAGGATAAATATTTTAAGGCACAGCAGAAGTGAGGAAAGGGTAAGTGAAATGAAACTAAAGTAGTAAAAATGCAAGGTGAAAAGAAAAGCACAAGATGACAACATAGCTCTAAGACAATTAAATACTTAAAGTTAATAAAAAAGCGAGAGCTAAAATACCACAAGTATTTTGTGGGGACCACAAGTCCCTTAACTCAGTTGCTTTGAAAAGAAAAGCTACAGCTATTTGGCTCCTCTTCCCCTTTTTAAGCAAAATTGACCTAGAGATTAACTCCTCTTTGTCAGGCAGTTGCCCAATCATTATCATAACTGAAGGAAATATGAAAGAAATTATGACATGATATGAAAGAATGCTAAGAACCTGTACAAAGGTTATCCCCAAACAGCAACTGACAGTAACAAAACTAATGAATTGCCAGCATCCTCCATATTGAAACAAAACAGCTAAAAAAAGTGAAAGCTTTTTTTAAAAAAAGGAACCAAAAACGTCCATACGTGTGGGGTGTGCATATGTGTGTATATAACATGAGAACTACTTTGATTAATGAAAAAAAAGGAGGCTACTCAAAAACTAAAAACACACCTTCAAAGCTGCATGTTGCTCACTTGTCTCTGGAAATTTATTCCTCCAAAGAAAAATACAGCGTCCATTTTTCCAGAAAACTGTAGAAAAGATAGGTTTAAATTAAAAAGGTCCAGGGGGAGGGGCAGCCAAGAACAGGTAACAGGATTTTCCAGGCTTTATGCTTCATTATAGGTTATGTCAGGTCACAGATAAACTACTGCTAACCCATTGCACAGCACTAGCTATTGAAAATTCCTTTAAATACAGTTAACAGTTATCTGAAACACAGCTTCAAATACACAGAGAGATCCTCCATACTTGATCCAAAGAACGAGCCCTAGATTAAAAGTAGCACAGAACTTTCCACTCCAAATGCCATTTCCGCCAAGAAATCTAAAAAAGTAAAACCTCTACTACTTTGGTGACTTCAGAATAGATTATCCAGCCCCAACTTCAACTCTTTTAAAATGCAGTAAAAGGTAATATTTAGAACAGCTGAAAATAAGTTCAACTAGCTGCAAACTTACAAAACCCATCTAGAGGTGCCGAGCACTGAGGTGTTTTCTTTACTAAACTCCTCCACTAAATTGTACGGTGAGGTTTTTCTAATTCTCCTGTATCATCATCCATGAAATAAAAACAAATAATAAAAAAAAAAAAAAAAAAAAAAAAAAAAAAAAAAAAAAAAAAAAAAAAGAAAAAGAAAGAAAGTACCAAACTGTGGAAGCTGCTTCTAGGAACGAAAGACAGAAACGACTTCAGAATGTCCAAGAGCAAGCACACAGAACCAAGGCACCCTGGTACTGTCCCGTAGGACACTGTAGGGCGCTCGGGGTCACGGACCGACAAAAGCACGGAGCAGGAAAGCAGGCTGGATGATCACAAGCAAGCTGTTTACCTCCGCCAAGAAGTGTCCTACACGTGGAATGACATAATCATGCACTGAGGAAATCAGTTTGTCTGGAAAAAATAATAAAAGGACCTTCTCTACCTCCCTGCCCCTCCACTTATGTATTAAAAGTAACGCTGTCTACAGCAACTCATCTGGGTATACATATAAATTGTAGGCCACCATGTCTTACAAACATCACACTGGAATAATGAGGCTTAATGTGATTAAGGAAGCCTTTCTTCTATATTTAACAGTAGTCTAAAATACATATTCAGTCACAACTGATGGCACAGTGTCTCTTACCAGTGCTTTTCCCACACACGCGCCAGACAGTCAATTATAGAACTTCTGTTTCTATATATGAGGTCTTGTCAAAAATGTCTTTGTTTATATAAACAGCATACTGGCAAAATAAAAAGAGAAAAAGAACACAGACTGGCAAAAATAAAACTGCTGAAAACAGCAAGAACACAACGCCCAAAATAACAGGCAGGTACCTCCCCAAACAGACAAGCTGAGGGACTCAAAAGCTGCTGTTGCTGCACATTTAGGTGTGGGTTTTCACAAACACTTGCACAGTCAGTTTTGCTCAACCCAGAAGTTAAGCTAGCACTGTGCTCCTTAAAACTACTGTTTATGTTCCCATCGTCTTTAAAGGGGACAATCAGCCTCATATTTTTTTGCAAATCACCTCCAAAGCACATTTGTTTTGAAGCAACTTCTATAAATAAGAGTCCCAAGCAGGAAAAGACCGTGCACACTAAGGCCGATATTCCCACCAGTGATGTCAGCTCCTACCAGACGACTTGGTAACTCTTTCTCCCCGTACGCCGCCTTTATTTCGTCTCTGGCACTTGTTTGGCAGGAGTCAGCCTCATTTCCCTGGTTGCATAGGCAGTTATTTTGAATGTACAAGGAAAACAAAAACATGCAAAGCCAACTCTCTAACATAATCCTGGGCAGGGGCAGCTCCCCGGCCAGCTTATTTTATTCAAACGGCCTTCCCAACGATAGCAACCTCACGATGACGAAACGCCTTCCAACGCGCAGACCCACGCGGCAGCCCTGCCATCCAAACTAGAGCGTCTGCCCAAACGGCCCCGTGCTGCGATAACCGCCAGGCCAGGCCACACCCGGAGCAAGCGGCAGAGCCAGCACGACGACAGCGGGCGCCGGGACCAAGTACCGGGGCGGGCGGCGCGGGCGAACGCCTCCCGCCACGCGCACGGGGAAGCGGCGCTCAGCACCTACGGCAGCCACCCGGGCGCTGGCGTTACATAAGCAACAATTTTTCCCCCGGTTAAGTCCATGTTAACACCCGGCTCTGTTTATTTGCGATCTTACCATGCCACTTTGTAATACAGTCTTGACCTATTTTCCAGGTGCCTAATTAATCTCCCCGCCGGCCGCCACGCTTACCCGGCACGTTTCTGTTACCGCGCTCACTTCACACTCCGCTTGCAGGAACCTCTGGCAAATCATCACCGTTACGGGGTTATTGTGACACTGGTAGCTACGCGTGCAGAGCGCAGCCAAGCCTTTCCACGCTGGTGCGGAACCAATCCCTCTGAACTTTTGGAACATTATTTAATGGAAGACAATAAATACATAAATACGGAGCTATCAAGCAGGGCAGCTGCAGTTGACGTGGCCTGGAATTGAGGACGCCAATGGCCAAGCAGGCAGGCCCGGCCGAGCCGCTCGAGGCCGGGAACCCCGGGCACGCCGCGGGCAGCCGGGCAGGCCCACAGCCCGCCGCGACTCACCGGGGCGCCAGGGGAGGAGGCCATGTCGGCGCCCGCCGCAACGGCCGCGGCGCGCCCGTAACGGCCGTAACGGCCGGCAGCGGCCCCGCCTCCCGCCGCGGGCTCGGGGTCCCC
>PTEX01000043.1:5138627-5153232 GCA_003342815.1 Eudromia elegans
CGGGACGCGGCTGCGCTCAGCGCGCCGGGCGGCCCCGCCCCGCCCCGCCGGGCCGCCGCGGGATCGGGACCCGGAGCCGCTCCTTGTCCCGCTTAGATCCCTGCTCCTGCTTATCTCCCCTCCTAGCCCATCTCTGCTGCCACGACAAGGAGCAAACAAGGTCAGGGTTTGGATTAATTCCTTGGAAAAGGCAGTGTTTTCATACGGATGTTCCAAAAACGGAGCACCGCTCTAACCGTTGAACACCAGCAGTCGTTGCCCAAGTAAAACGCTAATTTAAGGCAGGGGAAGGAATAGGTGGGAGTCGGGGTTTGGGATTAATAGCTCGTAGGAGCTGCTGATTGCAGCTTTCACCGACTGATTTTATCGTTCTCATCCAACTCCTGTTCACATCTCTCCTCAAAAGCACGGCTTCCTATGGCATTAGAAATACCCGTTTCATTCATACGTACTTTTAAACCCCACCTAAATTGTAACCAAGCGTTCCTGCTAATTTAGGCATACCACCTTTAAAAAGGGCCTCCTGAAACAAAGCACCAGCCGCACGCACGCACACACACACACACACACACACACACACTCACACTCACTCTCACTCAGCAGCTGACTCAGTGTGATTTCATCAAGCACAAGCGGGCGAGCGTGTCAGCGCAAACCAGAAGCCGACGGTCTCCCAAACGCACCGCTCCATCTCAGCCTCTCGCAGGACTCGACACAGTCAGAACTGCCGTTTCAGATGCTGCTTCCAGCAGTCTGGCTCGTTTTCAGCATCTATCTTCATGGACGCTGATAACCAAAACAATCCGAGTGTGTTTGTAAACCTGAATGATAGCGAACCTGCAGGCAAAGCCGCGGACCCACAGCTCGGCCGTGCTGTTTGCACAGTTTCAATCAACAGCTCTCAGGAGGACGCTCGCACCGAGCTTTAAAAGCGAGGGGCAGATCTGGGGGTTAAAAGCCTCCTCTGCTGCGCTGGTTTCTCCCCAAAGTTTGGCCGCGCTTGCTAAACAGCTGAGCTCCCTAGAGCGTTCTCTCGTTGTGTGCCCCTGTTCCCTCATTGTGTGCCCCTGTTCCCCTTCAGTTCCACTTTTTGTTAAGCAGATCGAGCTAGATTTCCGCTCAGCCTGCAGCAGCAGTATCATCAACACACAACGAGCCATGATCAGCTTGACAGATCTCGTGGAAACTCCTTCCCTGCTTTGGGGAAATCTAGCAGCTCTCTGGAGTCCACTCTTCATCCCTTATTTGGGAGCTGTTTCGACTGAACAAGTCCCTGTCCTCTGTGCAAATGGCATCATATTTGAGAATAAAGTGCCGGAACTGCATGAGAATTCCAGCTAGTGCCACTGCAAAACAGAATTCCTGAGTCTCCTTCAGCCAGCTCCTCCCAAGGCTTATTGTGGCCATCGAGGAGGTTTTGAATATCTGCATCACACAGTAAGATTACATTCAGAGTTCAGAGTATTTAAAATGCGCTGATATATCTTACATCAGAAATCGAGTACTGAAGCGCCTTTTTTTTTTTTTTTTTAATATATATCAGATGACTTAAAGAGCTGCTTGTCCTCATTTTTTCCCAGCAGATGTATTTGTGCTGGTAGGCCACAGAGGGGTTAATCTAGAAACTCTAGCTACACCTGTAAGCAATGTGGACTACTGACACCATTTGGAGGGGAGTGTTTCGTTTCAAAGTGCTTAAGTAACTCAGTACAAGGAGGCCCATGTCATTTAGATTAAATTTTAAATTTTAGTATTGAAACACACACTTCTAGGTCTTTGTTCTTCCCTATTCCTGCAACGCTACAGAGGATAAGAAATAGTTAACTATCAGTGCAGAGAGGGGAAAGAAGCAGCAGAAGTTACAGAGAGTAAGTCCAATAGATGTAATTCTATTATGCGGCAAAGAGAAGATGTTAGGTCAAAACTGGACTAGAAGCTTTTGGCAGCACAACTACCAATGAAATTCCATGCTATTTTTGTTACCCAAATCCCATGTGTGGACGCAGGCAAGAAGTACTTTGGCTAGAACAACTTGTTTTACTCAAACTGCTATAAGCTATACCACTCAAAACACTTTTTATTGCCAGTATGAGTTGTTTATATCAACCAGATTCTTAACTGTTGAGTGAACTTGAACACCAGCATCCTGAACAAGGCTGTGCTAGTAGAACTGCTTAAAGCAGCAAAATCAGGGACAAGGCCTTGGGTCTGCAATCCTGTCTATCCCCTTCATTAAAAGGGCAACACAGGCCACCCAAACAATGCATTGCTGCCAAAGGACAGAACTTCTCTCATCCTTTTCCTGACTCCTCTGCTAAATTCTCCTGGCAACTCTGCCACTGGTGCTGAACCTCTTGTTTGGTGGCTTCAACTCATAGCAAAAACACACACGGTTTTCTTTGGCAGGTTTAATCAGTGCAGGAAAAGGTTCAGTGAATGCCACATGTCACATCTAACACAAAGAGAAGGCAGAGTTTTTCACTGCTAACGAAAGCAACAGAACCCATTCGAACTGCCCTCTACTATTACCCACCCTTGCCTCCTCTAGGAGTTAGGAACTTTGGGGGGGTTGTTTGGAGGAATTAACTCATGGTAGAATTTCAAGTTACACTCTCACTCCACTCTTCCACATCAGCTGGAATGTTTTGTGCTTGCAGTACTTATCCTCTCATGATGGAGATTAAACTTCTATCTGTCAGGTTTCCTAATGTTTAACCTTACCTAAATATCCGAAGCTAAATGAGCTAACATTATCCAAAAAAAGCTATCTACACATATTCAGATGAACTTACTTCAAAAGGTCTCTAGCTCCCCTCTCCATAGATTTGAGACAGCCCCAAACCCAAACATGTTTTTGCTGGGCATAACCAGACAACCATTTTCCTGGTGCTTACCCAAGGGCAGTACTCATTTCACATTTCAACAGAATATCTACCTGTACACCGCTTGAAGTACAAAGCTTCGAGAGCTGGAAAAAATAAAATTCACATGCTGTAGTGCTAATTTGTAAAGTCTTGTATAGAAAATATTATGCTTTTTAGTGTTTTACATTGAGCATCAACTGTGCACACATTCCCAGGGCACCGATACTATCAACCATTTTGTTTTTACAGTTGAGCAACGGCGGCTTTTTTAGTGCCTGATGCATTGCAAGATCAAGAGCTCCAGACAGACCAACAGCACCGATGTTCCAGCTGATCTCACTTTCCAAAACGCATCGTTCCTACAACCAAGCAACACTAAATGCAAGCAGACAATCAAATTATCCAATATCCCGAGCTCTGGAGTCCACCCACAGGCACACACACAAAAGGGAGCAAGCAAACAAGCTACTCCTGTTGCACTGCTGTCAGGTCCTGTTACTAATCTCTTGCTGAGGCACAAATCTTTCCCGAGAAGCAGACTTACCAGAGTCAACTTACAGCTCCTGCCCATGGCCTCCTGTCAGAGTTCAGGACATTAGCAATTTATTGGTATGTTTTTCTGCCTTTTTTAAAAGCAGTCATCTTTAACTTGCCCCCAGTGACATTCTGTTAACGAAATACCCATTTAAAAATACCTCCTAAAGGGTTTAAATCGCAACAAAAGAGCCTCTCCTCTCACACGAACAATGGGAAAGGCACATTTTTAATAACACCAGCTCGGAAACTAGATCAAATGCTTAAGGAAGAAACCTTTCCTTGCTCAACGAGAAACCCTATTTTCCTCTACACATTCCTTCCGAGAAACAAATACTCTAAATCTTTTTTTTAAGGCATGTTACATAAGCAACGTGCATTTACTTTAGTACGCTTTAGTAGTTTTTTCCTTGCAAACCAGTAACAGCCCAAACCTGTTCCAAGGGACGAGGCAGTGCTCACAGCAGCAGCAGCAGAGCGAGCTGCTTGGGCCAAGTGAAGCACACCCTGCTTGCTCCTCACAAGCAGCCTCTGGACCAGGTCTCCACCGGATACAACAGCAGTCCAGAAATCCGTTTGTTTCCCTAGATTTATCAACTTCTGATAATAATTAGCACTGGATTTGGAGCAGAGAGTCCCACCTTACACATGCATGCTTTGATGTTTGAACATGACAGAAGGGGAAGGAAAACAGCAAATCCCCATCTATAAATAGAAACAGGATCCTAGAAATGATATCATGTTCAACACCAAAACAAACATCGATCACATACAGCAAGTGAGGAACTGAAGCAACAGGGACTGCCAAGCATCAGATACCATCACTGCAACAGAAAGAGTGAGCAGAAAAATCTCACCATGAGATTGGACTGAAAATGCATGTGCCAAAATGTTGACATTGTTCACAATTCCACAACAAGCATTGGTCTTGACGGAGCTTCTTTTCAGGGGACCAAAAATACTGGAGCAATTATGATCAGGGCACAGGAAAAGTCCCACTATGAGGACTGATTTCAGATGTTATTTAATGCAGGCTGTCAGGCTTAAAATATAGAAAACTGGGGATCCTTCCAAACAATTAATTTTGTAATGTACTTGAAAAAGGAAGACACATACAGTTAGATTACACTCGTTAAATGTAAACTAACATCTATTTCCTACGTTAATGTCAATAGCCTTAGGCCATTACAGACTTAATTGTTTTCTATAAGTAGGCCACTGAATAACACCACAAACCTGAATGTGACCAAAATTGTAATTTTAAAAAATGTAATGTTATTCAGTGCAATTTCGTAAGTTTTAAATATTACGTGTATTATAGTAGATGCTCTATCGTGTATGTAATATATTTAATAAATTTTTTTTTTTTCCTGGAGAATACTGCAAAATGTCTGTCCCAGCACTCGGACAGCATTAAAGGGAGATATTGTGAGAAAATATATCACTTGGCACTTGTGTTTCACCAAAAGCGCCTAGGAGCAGATAAAGTTGATATTTAAAGGGCAAAGGCTACAGCAGAGATGGAAATACCCAAACACACAGGCACAGCACAACCATGGGGATCACACACAGTCCTACCTACGCAGGTATCAAACCCTACCCGGATCCATACGCAGCCCTGCTATCAACTCCCTCCCCTCCACCCCCTTATACCTCCTTATAGCTCTTTTCGCCAATTCTTGATAGCTGGTAACCACACAATATGATTCATCATTATTAACAGCATTACTAGGCTTTAACTATAATTATTCAGGAATAAGCTAGGGGATCAGCAGCATCCAGTGCTAAACCAGCTTGGGCATAAATTTATTAACATCTGAAGAGGAAACAGGGAGGTAACAGGCAGCTCTGCACATGCCTAAACACTGCATATGCACTGCAGGCAAGCATAAGTCCTGGCACAAAACCATCATGGTCAGTGAAGTTATTTGTGGCTCCAGGTGCCTATTGATTACTGCAAGACAGTCTGCACACTGAATATTTTATTCAACTATTTTCTTATGCATGTAGCTATTAAGATCAATGTTGAGATAATTAAAAGTTTCGTTTTCATACGAATATCTCGAGGTGCTCTGTGCATTATAGCCAGGATATAAAATACACTCAAAAAACCCCACATAACACATGAATTAAATTCCTAAGTTAACAGAAAGTTAGCCGAAACGCATAGAACATTGGCATTAATTTTAATAGACTTAGAAGCAGTGATATTAGTAGAGTGACAGTAGAGTATGGAACAGACTGTCATGGTCAGGAATCACCTAAAACACAAAGGAGAGTGTCTGAACTGAAACCCATAATCCACAGACCTGACAAGCGACAGCAGATGGATTTGGCTAGAGAGGGGCATACAAGGAAGAGGGAGACAGAGCTGCCCCATGCAATAGGCAGAGGCATATTGGGGCACCAGCTGCCCACCTGCCTCCGCTGCCCTGGTTTCCTGCAGGAACAGTTTGCCAATTCCAGGGTTATTCATTCATTATGGGAGGAATGCCAACATCTCCCCTCTCCTGAGGGACCTGGGAGTGTGCCTCCTGCACAGACACAGCGAGGAAAACACCCATCTCACTGAAGTCTTCAAAAAATACCTGCCCCATACAAATGAGGACAAGATTTTACCCGGATCTCCCTGTGTTTGCTTAAGCACTCATTGCAACCGCATGTTCAGAAACAGAGCCCAAACTCAGAGGTCAAAATTTACTGCCCAGGACAGCACTAGTTAGTGTGTTTCCACTCACCAGCACCTGCCCAAACAAAGCCAAAAACAGGGGAAACGGCTTCCTAAAGCACGACATGATAACAGCTACTGGCTTTGGCATTTAAAAGCACTATAAATATTTTATTTTCATATAAACAAGACTACAAATAAGTTTACCAAACATTCCAAATATTTAGTTGCAGGTCTTTAACAGATGCAAATTCATCTACTATACTAGAAACTAATAACTTTCACAGAGGGTGCAAGCAGCTCTTCATTCATCTTTTATAAATGGTTGTATCTATTACATGTGTGAACGATTGCTTTAGCAGCTTACACAAGGCTTTTTAAACCCGAATTGCATTCCAGGTAGCAGATGATACTCGGAGGCCCTAGCTTAATTCATTAAGTACTACTTTAGCCTTCTCACGTTTCATTTCTAAGCTCAAAAATGCTATCTTTATCAAAAATAACTCAGGAAAGTGCCTAGTTACCTGGTTCTTTAACAGTGTGCTTCTTAATAGAAGGTAGTTAAAACCAATTTAATCACTCTAATATTTTCTCTGTACCATGTGGTACTTTAAAATGAGCTATGTAATTCATATCCCCAAATGGATTCTACCTTACAGACCTGAGAAAAAACATCTGCTCCCAGCTGTATTTGTGATTGCTGATCACGGATTTTTGATTGCAACTGGTTATTTCTTCTTTCACGCTAAGTCTGTCTTTCACAGATCTCAAGAGGGCTTCATAGACCACACTAAATTCTGCTGTTGTAACATTGGTTCATTTTATCTTTCTTACAATAATTTTACATTGTCTTTGGTGCCTTAATACCACTATAGAATCAAATATGCTCATGAAAACATTATTAACAAAGTCCCTCTCTACATAACAGTTGTTTCTTTTCAAATTTTTACAGCTTGAACTTAATTGGACAATCAAGTTGGGAAGTTTCAGAAGTGAAACATTTGAATCACAGAATCATGGAATGCTTAAGGTTGGAGGTATGTAACCTTTTAATTCAAATCTCATTTTGAATAATATTTTTTTGATTCACATGAGAAAGTGAAATCTATTAGCACACGAGACTTTTATCTAACCTAGACAGCATATATTTTGATCATTAAAGGTAAACAGTAGCAAGGGTTGTATCTAATGCTTCTTGAAAACACTTCAAATCCACCAAAAAAAAAAAAAAAAAAAAAAATCACAATTTCCCCAAATCGCAATGAAGTCTGTTTTTTTCCAGATACCTTAAATAATTCAGCTACTCTGCAGTCCTTGCCTGCATACTGGTCTTGTTTAATCTGTGCTAACTGCTACCTAGAAAGGAGCTAGGTAACACATCATCTAAAGGTTTGCTTTAAAGGACACACAGTCTAGTCACAGACCAACTGAGCTAAGTGCATAGAGGAAGAAATGAAGGAGTTTTAAACACAACTATTTGATTGAAATGAAACACATTGATTTATTTGTTACAAATGTCAATTAAGAAATCGCTATGTCTTCCAGTAATACTTCTGTTCAGTCTCTCCTGATGAAAACCCAGATTTAATAATTATTTTCTAGAAAAGAGTGGAAAAGGTTGCCAACTTCATTGATCTTAATCTAGGCTTTCAGCAAAAGAAAAACCTCAACTGATGCTTTACTCTATAAGAAAGCCTTCCAAGTACAACCCCATCCCTAGCGTTGGGAATGGGCAAGCATTGCAAGTTGCTAGTGGTGAGGTTTAAAATACAACCTTCCCACTTTACATTGCTTGTCACTTCCTAAAGATGGCAAGTTATAGTGGTCTATTCGCTTTTAGGTAAAAAAAACTCAGTGTAACAGAAAATCAGGAAAAATCAATTCTTAGCTACAAACATCAATAATATATGCTCTTCATGAAGATTATGATATAAAAACTATCTCCATGAATATGCAGTTATACCTCCTTCTCAGCAGATATACACGCCCACCTATCCTGTAATCTAATATTGAAGTCACAAATTACAAATACGCAATTTCACATGGGATGAAATGAAAAATAGTGTTATTAAAAAGCACTTTTGAGAATTTTAAGAACTTGTATTGACTCTATTATTCCGCTGAATACTTGGAAGCTTGTAAGTTTATTTAGTAGTAAACTATTTTGATGCAAAAAAAACATGATGCAAAATTGAAACCAGAGTAATCAACTTTGACAGAAACAAGGCATTTATAGGAGCAACCAATGACAGAGCAAATTGTAGATCTGAGCAATAGCTAATCAAACCTAAGAGGATTTACCTAATTAATCCTGTGTTGCAGCTATCCAGATGGCTTTTCAGTCCACTCTATACGGTAACTACTTATTACTTACTCTTAGCTTTCTAGAAACAAGTGACATATCACATAACAAGTTAAATGGCATTACCTATTTCTGAACTGTTTTACTGTGCTATTGTGTAAGTAGTCTACTACTGCACTGCAAAAAAACTCCTCAATCCCTCACCACTTGAAACTATTACTTTTTAAAAATTTATATATAACCACAAGCCAAAGGGTAGCCATAAAAAATAATTGCTTGTATAGAAAGATTTGCCTTTGGACCATTTTTAAAAATATAAATTCTGAAAGAGAACAACAAAACATTCTTGCAGAGTTTATCAAAGGACGAAAACTCACAGGCAGACAAAAACGTGTTGTCAAAGAAGTCCAAATGGCTACGAGTGTGAGGGCTACTATAACTGGTACATTTAAACTATCTAACAAAGAAGCTACAGAATGTGGCAGGTGTGTGTCATGTATAGTTTTACAGTCTAAGTAAAGCAAACATATGAAGAGATTAAAGAAATAGATTAAGTGTTTTATAAGCTACTGCTAGACTACACTAGCCAGCTGAAGGCTTTAAATAATTTAATCCCTTCAGCAACTGCCAGTCCCAACTGGAACACTGAAACAAGGTCTGAATTCAGTTTGAAACCCAACAGGTGCAGTCTAATACTGCCTCCTTAATTCAGCCACTGATCTATGTTTATGCCTGTAGAGGAGACCATATTCTTAAATTCACCGGGGCATTAATTAAATTAGTCTAAGTGCCTCTTATTTTATCCCATCTTCTACTATCAAATTTACTTCAGACACTACTCTTTCTCTTGCCTCCATTCTAGAAATGCTCCTCATGCCAGATGGAAGACCGTATTTTAAAAACTTTTTTAAAAAAGTATTATATATAAACTCAAAATACAGAATAAACCATGTAAACTGAACAATGTAAAACACTGATTTTGTTAGCTTCAGTTTTCATGTTTGAAATTGAAAGGAGTCTCACGGGAAGCAAGGAAGTCTAAAGACATATCACCACTTCTATTTGGACCCTTCTATGGATAATCCATGCAGTTTAAGTTGCATTTGATACAAGCAAACTGTTTCTCATTTTTATACGGTTCTTATTTTTATGAGCATTTGCTAGTAGTACAAACTCATACATAAGGATGCCACTGCCAAAAGTAATAATTTATGAGCAAAATAAGTCAAAGTCAAAAGAGCAGTATTATCATGGTACTTCTACTAACACTAATAGGGAATGCTTTTTTATTTTTAAGGTTATGGCCTCTTTCCAGCTTAGGCCCAGGCTACCAGAGCACAGCAACATTTTTCCTTAGCGCACTGCTTCCCACAGCAGTTCAAAGGCCAATTTGCATTCTTCAGCTGCCCGGGGAGAGGAGAGGAAGATCCCTGCTGCCTCTTTTGCTCTGGCAGCAGAACTGAAAGGTGCTCACAGCATGAACTCCCCTTCCCTGCACCTTCCTGCAGCCTGGGGCACGTTCACATCTGGGTTGCAGACAGTCTTCTCTCTCATACAGTTAAGCATCCTGTTGGGCGTACATGAAGGAGAGTAGTATTACCTTCTGATGCAACTTCTATTTAAGACTTGTGCATTCTAGCCCTGTGAGCTTCTGGAGTAATGAACACAACTCAGATATGAACATCATAACTCAATGTCGCTCATTCAATGAATCCTGTAATATATTGTGCAGGTAACGTTAGGCTTATGAAAATGAAAACAGATTAAACAGGCACTGAAACAGAATACCTTTTGAAATGTCATGCGCTCAGGATATTAATAGCTGGCTAGAAAATGCCAAGATTCTCATGCATTAAAAAAACAAAATGTCATCTTACGACAACAACAAAAAACACTGAGAATGTGGATCCACTAGCACAGATCTGAGTCTAAAAACTCTGTCAGCACATGGGTAAACAATAGCCTTGAGTAGCCTTATTAAAATTGTTTGATATCAGACAGAACACAATTATTTCCACAGCTTTGTACATATGGAATACCAAAGTATGAGGATGCGGTGACACCGACATGCCCCATGCACACCGCCTTGCTACACTGCACCTCTCCTGTTATTGCACTAGGATTGTTCCAGGCAAACTCTTGCCTGGCTATCTAATCTGGGATCTCCTTTAGAGAGATGTGAAATTCACTGTGAACTTCATCATTAACCCTTTAAAGTCAATTGTAAACTTTACACATTCATAATACCTGTAGAAAGAGTACTCTGCAGAAGGAGCACAGGTTATCAGACATAATTTTAAGGATACTGGAAATAAGATTAGTAAATCATTTCCTGCTTTGTGCTCTCACCCTATGCTCATTCATCCCAGCATGGCAATCTTCTTGTAGGGAAATAAATAATGGAACTAGTTTGTCAAGTGTGGTTTCTTTCTCCCACCCCCCTCAGAAGAAAAGGTTAGAAAGTAATGCTAAAAAATATCCCTTGCACTTCAGAGTAGTTAGTTATGTCTTAGTTATTGTGACAATTAATCCCAAAGTCAAGCAGCAGCCTCTCTGGGGTTAAGGGACCATATCTGATACATAACGACACAGGCAACCGGAGTACCAATTCAGAATTGTGTTATGTGACAAAAGTTATTACACCAAAAACAAACCTACTCTGTGCAATTTGATGCATCTTGACAGCCCTGGTGCTTGTACTACTAGTCGTCATTAAGAGATGCGTTATGCAGAATGCCCAGGATGAACAATTGCTCATCAGACTTTATAAGGAAACAGAACTCATTGATTACATGAGCTAACCCTGACTGTAGAAACCTCACCGTGACAGAGCACACCAGATGCTTATTACTAATACCATTGTCAGCAGCGGATCCAGGCGGTACGTACTGGAACACACACGTGATCGCGCTGAGTCTTCGCCTCCTGCCCAGGGGGCTTTTGAAAGCCGCCTGCACACAAGCCAGCAAAGCCCAAGTGCCACAGGGGCAAGCAGCAAAGCCCTGCTAGGAAACAGGCACGCCGAATATCCCTGAGAGCAGCAAGTCTTGGTCACCTGCAAAGCAAAACGACAAGGGAAAATCTTCAGACATTTAAAACTCAACTTCTGCAGTACCATTAGTATTAATAACACTTGAGATTATTCCTCTTTTTGCTCCTGAGTTTTGTTTTCTTCAAGCTAGTTTTCCCCTCTCAGCATTTCCATTTAATTCTATTTCAAATTCTGTGAGTAGGGTTTTAATTAGCTTTGACTTTTGGGCATTAAGTGATTCTGAATTATCTCACCTTCTGGGAGATTAGTAAATCCAGCTATTACCAACAAAAACAACACTGAATGCCTGTCATCCATGTTAATTATTCAATTAAAAATATGTTGGAGCTGTCAGCAGGACATTTACATTTCATGGTTGGTTAGAAGAATCTTTAAAAATTGGTCTTAAGCTAAATGTACTGTTTTTCAGAGCCAGTTTTTCTCCTGAACCTATACATTGATAGGCACAAGTATAACAGTTCACACAGGAATCATTCAGCAGAGATAGGGAGACTTGTCTCGGACACCTCAGCTAAGATGAAGCTCTCAAATACACAACCCCCTTTCTACATCATTTCCCCACCACCACCTTTCCTCATGTGCTTGGGATAGGACACGTGTAGTTTCTACCTGACCTTATGAACACAGGGATGCTCCATATATATCATTGTTCAGACATTCTTTCTGCCTCAGTGCTTTAACACCATTATGATTATGAAGAGAATTTTTACTCTTATCAAGCAATCAGGCTAACAAGGATTCAAAGGCCTTAGAAAGATTTCTCCTCTTTCTCGTACTTTCGTTCTCCAATCGTTATTTGTCATCCATTTTTTAACTTTGCTTTTGCCTCCACAGTGCCTATGTGCTGGCTCAAAGCCTGGCTACAGCCTGAAACGAGTTGCCAGCTAAACTGGCAAGAAAACTTAGTAACAGGTGGGACAGTGGCCTAGAAACGAGTCCTCTCCAGCAGACATGAAAAACATTGCCAATACACCAACTGCAATAAGCTTCCCTCCCGCTCTTCCAGCTCAAGTTCATTTATGCCCTCATACTCCTCCACCATAGCAAATTAAATAACTCTTAACACAATCCTAAAAAAATCTGGGTGTAGGAACCCAGAAAAGGAATCAGGAAAGGAACCCTTCAGTTTTGGGAACCATTTGTGACGTGTACTGAACTCAGTAGGTAAAGAAGGTGCTGGACAGCACGCAAGAGTCGTTTGCCAAGGATCAGCTACTCCACAAAGCACCAGGACATAGAGATCTGTCCTAGCTTGACGTTATCAGAACATTTAACCACTACAAATAGAGACACTCTAGAACATAGGCTGAGTTGCCTCTCCTACCTTTTACAGGCTACTTTCAGATGGAAGCCAAAAAGCAGCTTGCACACACAGTTTTGAGGCAGGATGGGAGCAAAGAGCTTCTTCCCAGAGCGGAGGTGGCACGCAGGAAACTCACCAGTCCACAGTGCCTCGTAACTCCCGTTGCACTGTCTGTCCATCTCCCCAGCAAGAGCAGCATTGCTGATCAAGTTCAAAACACTCTGGAGGACAGCACGGAAACCGTAAGCAACTACGTAAGACGCAAATGAAATGAATCAGTGATTATTGCTAGAGGGCTGCCAAGCATAACGTGCACCTCCCTCTTGTTTAACTTTAAAGTGGGTATATAGGCACCATGCTTTCTATTCTCAGGTACATCATTGTCTGCTATACAGACACCAAAATCCAGCAAGGTCAGACAAACTGCTACRTGCAACTGCTGACTTAGCATCAAAGAACTGTGTCTGCTGCCYKTCTCTGGAGAAGGTTCTTTCCCTTGCAGCCACACATAAATTAAGCAGACCACCAAAGCAATCAGAACTCCACCCGCCTGGAGCAGCCGCAGCTGTGYCCCTCATGGGGCTACTCCTTGCTTCTGTGAGGCCAGCTGTGACAGAGCAYGGGGACGGGCTCCATGTCAAAGGCAGAAATTGCTCCTTCCAGCCTGGCTTGCTGAGCAGCACTTCCAACCTCTCCTCTAGCCAAAGCAGATAGGCAGGGCACAGAATAGTAATGGGAAAATTACATACCTTTGAAAAGTGCTCTTTTTACACACCACTTCCGTCCCCATTTTCTCTTCCCGGTTGTATAGGAGCAAAGCCAATCTGAGTGCACAGCCATGCCTTGCACGTCTATCCGCAGGTGCCTGACAGACCCCACCGGCCTGTTGTACGCACCGGCCCGTGCGTATGGAGGCCCCGGAGGCCGCACGAAACCCCGTTGGGCCCTCCCGGCCCAGCGCCCACGTCGGGCCGAGGAGGCCGCACGAAACCCCGTGGGCCCCTCCCGGCCCAGCGCCCACGTCGGGCCGAGGAGGCCGCACGAAACCCTGTGGGGCCCTCCCGGCCCCATGCGTATGGAGTCCCCAGGAGGCCGCACGAAACCCCGTAGGGCCCTCCTGGCCTACCGCCCACGTCGGGCCGAGGAGGCCGCACGAAACCCCGTTGGGCCTTCCTGACCTACCGCTCACGTCGGGCCGAGGAGGCCGCACGAAACCCCGTAGGCCCCTCCCGGCCCTGCGCGCACGACAGCCCCGGGCAGCCGCACGAAGGAGCGTAGGGCGCCCCCCGCAATGGGTGCTCGGGGATCCTGGGAGCCGCGCGAAAGCCCATAGAGCCCCTCCGGCCACGGGCGCACGCAGGCCCCAGGAGGCTGCCCGTGGTCCTGCAGGGAGCCCCTGCAAAGGCCGCACGGAGGCCCCGGGAAGCCGCAGGAGAGCCCGCGGGGCCCCCTCGGGCGCGGGCGCAGGGAGACCCCTGCTGGCCACACGAAACCCAGGGGGCCCCTCCGACCACCGCAACACGGAGGCCTCGGGAGGCCGCGCGAGAGCCCGTAGGGCCCTCCCGGCCCAGTCTGCACGGAGGCTGCGAGAGGCCTCGCGACACCCCATAGAGCCCCCCGAGCCGCCTTCATASAGAGGCCCGGGAGGTCCCACAAAATCCCGTGGGGCCTTCCCGGCCACGGGKGGGCSGGAGCTCCGGGAGGCCACACGGAAGCTCGTAGGACCCTCCAGGCAGTCCCCACGGAGCCGCAGGAGTCCGCACGAAAGCCCGCAGGGTCCCCCATGGCACCAGCACTTTCACCACTCCTTTATCTCTCTTTCCCTCTCTTCTCTTGCTCTGTCCTTCTCCTCTCCCCTCTTTCCTTGTCTTTACCTTTTTGC
>PTEX01000421.1:10089-23443 GCA_003342815.1 Eudromia elegans
GGAGCCGCGGCCGGGGCGGCGCCCGGAAGGACGCGCGGGGACGGGGCGGAGCGCGGGGCACCGGGCGGGGAGCGGCGGAACCGGGAAGCGGCCCCGGGCGGGGAGCGGCGGGAGCCCCGGGAACCGGGAGCCCCGGGAACCGGCAGCGGCTGCGGGGAGCCGCGGGAGCGGACATGGGGAGCACCGGGAACGGGGAGAACCGGGAACCTGCACCGGGAATTGCCGCGGGAGAGGGAGCAGCGGGAGCGCCGGGTCCTGGGGGCTGCACCGGTTGTGGGGAGCAGCAGTGGGGGGGGAGCGGCGAGAGGGGGCATGGGGAGCCCCGGGAACCGGGAGCCCCGGGAACCGGCACCGGGAACCGGCAGCCGGAGCGGGGAGCCTCGGGATCAAGCACGGGAAGGGGGAGCCCTGGGCTCTGGGAGCACTGAGCACCGGACACGGAGCACCGGGGAGGGGGAGCTGTGGGAGCCGCAGGGGCACCAGGGGCTGCCGCATGCCCGGGGCTGGCCCCGAGGGGGGCTCTGTCCCCGCGGGGTCTGTGTCCCCCCCGTGGCTCCTCGTGCCGTCCTCATCCACAGCCGGCAGCCGCGGGAGCTGGGCCCGCCGCCGGTCCCCGAGCGCAGGGTGGCACCAGGCCTTGCTGGGGACACTTCTCCTCCAGGGGACACGGTGAGGGGAGGGCACCGGGCAGCAGGACCCGGGCACGGGGCTCGAAGCCACGAGCGCTGCTCTGACAGGAGCGCGTCCCCCCGGGGACAGCTCGGAGCCCTCCGCTCTGAGGACCCCCGGGGTGGGGGACCCGAGACACTCGCTCGGGCAGCACCCAGGAGCTGGCGCCGGGAGGGATCCGCACCGGGAGGGATCTGCAGCAGGAGGGATCCGCAACAAGAGGGATCCGCAGCAGGAGGGATCTGCACTGGGATGGATCTGCACTGAGATGGATCCCAAACAAGAGGGATCCGCACCAGGAGGGATCCACACCGGGAGGGATCTGCTCCCGGAGGCACTGGCACAGGGAGGGGTCGGCGCTGGGAAGGATCCGCACCGGGAGGGATCCGCAGCAGGAGGTGTCTGCACTGGGAGGGATCTGCACTGGGATGGATCCCAACCGAGAGGGATCTGCTCCCGGAGGGATCTGCACCGGGAAGGATCCGCACCGGGAGGGATCCCCGTCGCGTCCCCGCTCCGCCCCGGGCTGCGGAGCCCACGCGGTCGGGGCTCGGGCACCAGGGGAGACCCGGTCGCCGGGGTCTGCTCTGCGCCCTGCAGCCCCCGGCCCCGCTCCGGCTGCCTCCGTCTCCTCGGGCTCTTTCCCGGCTCCGCTCTTTCCGCGGGGGCCGCTCGGCCGCTGCCCACACCTGCCCCAAGCAGGGCCCGGCGCAGGGGGCGAACGGGGGGGCCGAGGGGCTCCGCGGGGCTCTGATGAGCTGGTGGTTCTGCAGCCCCGGGTCCCGCTGAAGCGGCCTCTGCGCTCCTGCCAGCCCCCTGCCCAGCGGCCCCCCGGGTCACCGGCAACACCGGCAGCTCCAGCTCAGCCCACCTGTCCCGCGGAGGCTGGAGCCGGAGCCGGCGGAGCAGCCGGGCACCCGGTGTCCGTCTAGAGCAGGGCTCGGTGTCCCCTGAGCGGGGGGCACGGGGGTGTCGGGGGACATGGAGGTGCCCAGGGACCGGGGCAGTTCTGGATGGGGAGGCAGGACAAGGGCTGCTCTGGGGCCGCGGGCGGCGCGGAGGTGTCCGGAGCTGCGGGCACCGGGTGCCCGTGACGGGGAACACGGAGCAAAGCCCAGAGCCCCTCTGCCCGGGCAGCAGCCGCCCACGGGCTTCCCTCCCTCTCCAAAGGCGGGGAAGGGGGAGCTCCGCGGGGCCGTGCGGGGCTGGGAGCGCGGCGCCGTGCCATGCAGGGCCTGGGGACGCGGCAGGACGCCGGGCTCGGGCCGCCCCGGGGACACGGGACAGCAGAGGACAGCAGGGGCCAGCAGGGGCCGGCGCCTCTCAGCCGGCTCGGCCCTCCCCTCCCCTCGCATCCCCTCCAGCTTCCTGCTGCCTCTGGGAGAGCCGCACACCCCAGGGGGACCCCGGGGCGGGGACGCCTGGCGCGCTCCCGGCGCGGAGGGGCCGCGGGGCTGCAGGCAGCAGACGGAGGCGCGGAGCCGCGGGAGGCACCGTGTGGAGCGGAGCGGGGAGGGGGGCTGCTCCCGCGCGGCTCCTCACGGCTGCCTCCGCGGGCTGCCGGCGGCTGCGGGACACGCGCGGAGTCCCGGCTCACGCTGCCCCCATCCCACATCCGAGGGGCTTTTCCTGCAGAAGACAGGGCAGTTTCGTGGGCAGCTGGAAGCGCCATGCGGGGCCTGTGCAGCTCGAGGGGCAGCTGCACCCGCAGCGGTCGCGGTGCAGCCGGGCGTTCCCGGCACGTGGAGCCAGGGGCCAGGGGACGCAAGTGCCGCACGCACTGACCCAGCACAGAGGGATGGAGGAAAGAGCAGGGGGCTGGGAGCTGCTTCCCGAAGCCTCCGTGTGCTCGAGGCGCTGCCGGGGGCAGCTCCCCGCCCCGCGCCCGCACCCAGAGCCCCCATCCATCGTCGCGGGCGAGCGGAGCCGGGGCCGGAGCAGGAGGGTTTCCTGGCGGCTGTGAACGTGCCGAACCGCCGCTCTAGAGAGCCGGTTCCTGTGGGCTGCCCGTGGGGAGCGTGTCTGGCTGCACGCAGCTCCCCCCAGCCGCAGTGGGCAGCTTTGTCCCCGTGGGGGTGACGCGCAGGCCCGGCTGCTCCCGCAGGCGCATGGCTCAAAGCCCCGGTGCCTGAAGCGGGGCGGCAAGCAGAGAGACCTACTGCGGATCCTGCCGCAAAGGGAGCGAGCCCCTGGGCTCGCGGGCGGCCTCGTGGCCTCCCCATGTGCGGCTGGCCCCGTGCAAGGGCGCTTCGGCGGGGCGAGAAACTTGCAGCAGAAACTGGGGCAGTCGGACCAAGAAAAGCTCCTGCGCGACCGCCTTTTCCCAGCATTTCCAGGGCAGCCCGGGGCGGCTGCGCCGCGTGGGCGCCGGCGGGGCTGAGCACCAGAGGGTCCTCAAAGACTCGCTCCGTCTTGCTGCAGTTCTATTAATACCGCATGCTCGCCGCGAAGAAGGTACCGGAGCAAAAGGCCCCCTCATTTCTGCCGGTCATTACCCAGCTGTGCCGCAGCGGCGGGCGCCGTGCCAGCTCCGCGCGGCGCTCGCGGGGCTCTTCTGGGCCGCCCTAGTTGGGCTGTGCCGCGTGGGGCCGCCGGGACGCGACACCCGCTGTGTGCCCTGCGCTCGGTGGCGTCACGAGAAGTCCCCGCTGTGGCCGCCGTCCCTCGCGGTGCTGCCTGCGCGGGGCAGCCGAGACGTTCTCCCGGCTGCAGCTCTGCCGCTGGAGGGGCCGGCAGGGCACAGGGCACCTCAACGGCCCCGTCCGGCACTGCCGAGAACCCGCGTTGCGGCTCTGCACCCTGTCCCGCTGCACGGCTGCGGTGCCAGCCAAGCCCCGTGCGCTTGGTGCTCGCCGGGTGCCCCCACGGTGCCAGCCAAGCCCCAGGTGCTCGGTGCTCGACGGGTGCCCCCACGGTGCCAGCCAAGCCCCGGGCGCTCGGTGCTCACCGGGTGTCCCCACGGTGCCAGCCAAGCCCTGGGCGCTCGGTGCTCACCGGGTGCCCCCACGGTGCCAGCCAAGCCCCGGGCGCTCGGTGCTCGCCGGGTGTCCCCACGGTGCCAGCCAAGCCCCGGGCGCTCGGTGCTCACCGGGTGCCCCCACGTGCAGCCCCTGCCCTGCAGAGCTCAGCGCTCGCTGCGACCTCAACAGGACAGGGGCGAAACAAGCCCGTTTTCAGAGGAACCTCCACATTGATGTTGAAGCAGTTAATGTAAAGCATCACTTTAAAGCAGGGAGGGGATGCATGACCCCCCCGCGCTGGCCTGTCCTGCTGCGTGGCCGTGCTCTGTGTTAGGTCCCTCCAGCCCCAGGTGTCCCCCGGCAGAGTGCGGACAGCGCGGGTCACCTCCCTCCAGGCAGCACCGCAGAGCATCTGAGCCCCAAAGCACCCAACTTAGCCAGGATTGCTGCAGGAGCTGACCGAGGACCCGCTCTGTAGGGTCACCAAATGCCACAGTGAGTTTCCCAGGGACACAGCCTGTGTTTACAGGGACACAGGCTCGCGAGGCTCCTTCCCCGCGTGTGCACAGCGAGGGGGCAGCGCCGCAGCCACGACGGTGCGGGGACAGCACCCGTACAGTCGATACGGGGAGGTGGATACAGGCGCACGCCCAACACAGGGAGCTGGACGCAGTCAATACAGGGAGCTGGACACGGCCGCAGGGACGAGGCGCCGGCAGCACCGGCCCCTCTCCCGGGCAGCAGCAGCTCGCAGCGAGGCCGAGCAGACGGACAACGTCACGAGCTGCTGCTCAACTGGATCAGCTGAAGGAAAAATCACTCACTTGAATGGAAAATGTCACAAAATGTCTCAGAATGTCTCAAAAACCTCGGCCAGGTATTTTTGGCTAAAGGTCACACTTCCCGCCCACCCTCGCTGCTGATCCCAATTAACCCCTGTGTAATTAGCTCTCAGCAGCAGAGGAGGCTTCATTATGCAGGTGCCAGGCGGGAAATGGAGGGCACGTCTTGGAAGGACGCACTGTGTGCCCTGGCACCGGCCATGGCCCCCTTGTGCAAGTGTGCAGCGCGTGCTGCCAGCCCTGCAGCACCGTCCCCAAGCATGCAGCGTGTGCTGCCAACCCTGCAGCACCATCACTGAGCATGCAGCATGGGCAGCCAGCCCTGCAGCACCATCCCCAAGCACGTAGTGCGTGCTGCTGGCCCTGCAGCACCGTCACTGAGCGTGCAGCGTGTGCTGCTGGCCCTGCAGCACCGTCCCCAAGCACGCAGTGCATGCTGCCAGCCCTGCAGCACCGTCCCTGAGTATGCAGCATGTGCTGCCGGCCCTGCAGCACTGTCACTGAGCATGCAGCGTGTGCTGGTGGCCCTGCAGCACCGTCCCCAAGCACGCAGCGCGTGCTGCTGGCCCTGCAGCACCGTCCCCAAGCACGCAGCGCGTGCTGCTGGCCCTGCAGCACTGTCCCCGTGCAGGGACATGCGCCGGCCGGGAGCCCCACAGGGTGCAGGGAGCCCCGCGCGCGTGTCCGCAGCCGGAGCCCTCGTGGCTGCACGCGGGCACGGGCAGGGCCGTGCCCCAGGCCGGACGGCCATGCAGCGCCGCGGGGATGGCTCTGCTGGGGGAAACCCCTTGCCAAGAGGGAGCTCTCGGCTGCTCTGTCAGCTTGGAGGGACCCCAGGCAGGCGGAGGCGCCGCAAGCTGCTCACGAAGCCCTTGGCAGCCTGTGGGTACTCCGAGACTCATGTCTGCGCCACAGGCAGATGGAGAAATCTCCCTCTGAAATCCCTGAGGGGCCTCCCCCCAGCTGTGTCGCGTTACCAAAACAGTGGGAAATAAACACTCGCTCCGTTAAACTCGGAGGAATCGCGTGCTTCCCTGCTCTGGGCAGCCACTTCAAGCAACACTTCCCAGCAAGGTCCTTTCGAGTTCTGCGGAGCCTCCTTTTGCTACAGGAGATCATCTAAAAAGAGGTTTATTGTGCGTGACACCGCGGGCTCTCATTGGGAAACGACCACAGCGAGCAGCCCTGGGGGCGCAGCCCCGCCGCCCGCTCCCACGAGCGCAGCCCGCCTGGGTGCTGCCAAGCGCAGGAGCTGCGGCGCTAACCTAAACACAGCGGCCACGGCTGGGATGCAACAGCCTGGGAAAGGCCGGAGCCCGCGGCTGCGCCGGAGGCGCCCGGAGCGCCCGGGCAGCGGCGGAGCAGCCGGGGGCTCCGTGGCCACGCTGTGTTGTGCCGCTGCTGTGATCACAGGGTTTCCGCCGAGCCGCGGACGGGCTGGGGTTGGCAGGGACCTCTGCGGACAGGCGGCTCCCAGGCCCTGCTCCAGCGGGTCCCCTCGAGCGGGCTGCCCGGGGCTGTATCCATCACGTTTGGACTACCTCCAAAGACGGGGACTCCACAGCCCCTCTGGGCAACCTCCTCCGGTGCTCGGGCAAAGGGAAACATGGGAAGTAAACAAATACAGCCAGTGCTGAGCAGTGCAGAACCCCTTGTCCAGGGCCGGAAAGCCCCAGGACCACACCCAGCACGTGCGCGCCCCGAAGCACCGGCAGCCTCCAAAGGGCGGACTGGAAGCAGCGCGGTAACGCTCAGCTTTGTGCCCGAGGCACGCGACGAGGAGACAGAGACGAGCAGAAATGAACCCTGCTTCCTGCAGGGCAGGAGGCTGCTGGAAGCTCCCTGGAAGTCTCTAGGAGGCCCAGAGGGTCTAAAGGCTCCTGGTACCAAGGTCGGTTCAGCAGGGCTCAAGCAGTCGGTGGGAGGGGTCTGCGAACGCCCGCCCGGGACAACGTGCCGTGTCCGCAGGGGCTGCACGGCCCCTTGTGTCACTTGGTCCACAGGCCCTCCAGCTCTCTGCTGTTCTGAGCTCCCTTGAGGAGCGGGGGACAGTTTCGGGCAGCCCTGGTGAACCGCGGATGCTCCTGTCGCAGGTACCGCGGACGCTCCGGTCACGGGTACCGCGGACGCTCCGGTCACGGGTACCGCGGACACTCCRGTCACGGGTACCGCGGACGCTCCGGTCACAGGTACCGCAGATGCTCCCGTCGCAGGTACCACGGACACTCCGGTCACAGGTACCGCGGATGATCTGGTCACAGGTACCGCGGACACTCCGGTCACAGGTACCGCGGACGCTCCCRTCACGGGTACCGCGGACGCTCCGGTCACAGGTACCGCAGACGATCTGGTCACAGGTACCGCAGACACTCCGGTCACAGGTACCGCGGACGCTCCCGTCGCAGGTACCGCGGATGATCTGGTCACAGGTACCGCGGACGCTCCGGTCACAGGTACCGCAGACACTCCAGTCACGGGTATCACGGATGCTCCGGTCACAGGTACCGCAGACACTCCGGTCACGGGTACCGCGGACACTCCGGTCACGGGTACCGCGGACACTCCCGTCGCAGGTACCGCAGACACTCCGGTCACGGGTACCGCGGACACTCCAGTCACGGGTATCACGGACGCTCCGGTCACGGGTACCGCAGATGCTCCCGTCGCAGGTACCGCGGACACTCCGGTCACAGGTACCGCGGACGCTCCCATCACGGGTACCGCGGACGCTCCGGTCACAAGTACCGCCGCCGGCGGGAGCGCTGCCCCAGCTGCGAGTGCTTGCTGCAGACCACGGCGCTGTCACCGTCCATCAGGGCAGAGGCCCTGCAGCGCCTACTGTGTCATCCCCGCAGCCTTTTCAGAATCCCATTCCTGTCGCCTGGCGGCTGCAAGGCTTGCAGGAGTCTCCTTTAATTTTGAAAGGGCAGGAAAGCAAACACTGTTCTTTTATTGTAAACCAGAAATAGGCCTTCTGCTGAGAAATACGGTAACGTGCTTGCAAGAAACATAACAGAGTGGCTGAACCATGTTTGAAATACACGCACAAACATCATATTCGTGTTTTACAAATTGCATCACCATCCATCTCTTCTTTGTGCTAGCTCTTCAAGGCCTTCTTTTTTCCTCTTTTTTTTTCTTTTTCCTATTTTTCCCCATCTGTGCACAAGACAGTCCGCGCTGTGATCGTGAAGGGGAGGGATGACGACTAGAGGCCGCGGAACAAGGATCCTGCAGGTGTCTAGTAGGAAACGTCCGTTACAAACCCTCTGCTCCGGGACGCAGCCGTCCCCTAAGCGTCCTGCCGCTCTCTGGCCCGTCTCAGTCAGCGCCCGGGAGCCAGGTCAGGCCCAGGAGACAGCTCAAGAGGAGCAGAAGCCAGAAGCAAAGCAGCTGGAAACGGAACAAGAAGCGCGGCCGAGGGGGCCGGTCTGACGGTTATTTCTGTGTTCACCCAACGCTGCAAAGCGCCAGCGCTCGTGGGCCCCTCTCTGCACAGGGGGCCGGGCCGGCAGGGCTCACAGCGCCGCTCCCCGCGGCTCCACAACAGCCGGGGGCACCCGGGGCTCCGCGGGGGGGAAGCTGCGAGGAGGACGCGGCTGCAGGGGGGAGCGGCGCCCCCGCCTCAAAGGCCGGGGGCAGGAGGAGTCTCACGAGGGGGTAACGAGGCCACGGGCCAGGAGGGATTCTGAGCGGGACTCCCTCAAACCCGCCCGGCAGCTCTGCCCTCGCCGGGTGCCTTTCATCACCGTGATTCCTGCCCCCATTTTGTCGCTCCTTGGGGCAAATGAACGCCTTGGCCTTGCCCCCCCCCCCCCCGCAGGGAGTCACCAGGCTGTGTGTGGGGCTGGTGAGTGAAAACCAAAGCAGCGGCCCCCGCTCACCAGCTCCCCGTCCCGGAGATCCGCCGGTTCTGGTCGCCGTGGTCCCGGCCAGCCCCCCCCTCCCCGAGGTGTTCATCCAACGGCTTTCACCTCGGCCGGCTTTTGAACGCCCGCCGCGCCGCGCCGCGGGCCAGGCCGCGTTGCCATGGCGACAGGCGCCGCTCTAGCCGGCCCCTCGCCTCTATGGCCCCACCGGGGGCCTGGGCGCGGCGCGGACCATAGAGCGGCGCGGACCATAGAGCGGCGCGGACCATAGAGCGGCGCCCGGCGACCCCGCCGATCTGCGCGTGCGCACCGCCGCCCCCCGTTGCTATGGCGACCCCCCGGGGCCCATCCCGGGAAGAGGCCGCGGGGGCCCTCGGCGCCCTGGGCCGCGCTGGGAATGCCGGGGCCGCCGTGGTTGGGAAAGGCCTTTGGGATCATCGCGTCCGATGGCGGCGTCCATGTGCCCCGGGCACAGGCCGGGGCGCTGGGCTGGGCGTCTGCAGAGGCCCCTGCCCGCCCCGGCCCTGCGGCGGGGCTGGGGTTCCCGTCCACCCTGTTCGTCTCGGGCCTCCCCAGCACCGCCAGAGCGCAGAGCGCCGAGGAGGCACCCGGGGGGAGAGACACGACACGCCCCGGCACCCACGGACACGCCGGCACCCATGGACACCCCATCACCCATGGACACCCCATCACCTACGGACATCCTGTCACCCACGGACACACCCCTTCGCACATGGACACCCCGTCACACACCCCATCACCCATGGACACACACCCCCCGACACCTCCATCACCCACGGACCCCTCCCTCTCGCACACTCCATCACCCACGCACCCCCATGCACCCCCACGCACCCCCCGACACCTCCATCCCGCACACTCCAACACCCACGGCCCCTTCCCCGCGGCCCCTTCCCCGCGGCCCCTTCCCGCTGCGCCGCCCCTCAGGGCAGCTCCCCGTGCCCCGTGGCCGGTCCGCGGTCCCTGCCCGGGGGGACACGTCCGTGCACGGGGCGGGCGCGGGGCAAGGCGAGGGGCCCGAGCAGGGTGCGCTCTGCAGAGACGCAGCCGTCGCGGTGCTCACGGGCGGCACGGGCACCACGGCTGCCGCGTCCCCGCCGCGGCGCGGGGACGGCGGGACAGCCCTGCCGGGGCAGCGCGGGGGCCCCGCGGGCTCTGCGGGACCCACAGCAGCGCCCGTCGCCGCCCCAAGGCCGCCGGGAGCGTCCCCAGCGTCAGGATCGTCCTCCCTGCCGCCGCACAGGCCCCTTGCGCGCACCGGGACCTTCCCAGGACGCGCCGCCCAGGCCTGGGGCCGGCGACGTCGCCAAGGGCGCTGCGGCACCGGGGGGCCGGTGCCCTCGGGGCGGGGGGCGGCGCGCGGAGCACGTGCGTGTCCCACCTCGGGAGCCCCCTCGGCCGGCCCGGCTGCCGCGGGGGACGCGCTGGAAATTTCCACCGTGCGGCACAGCGGGAGCTGCAGCGGGGGGCAGGAGGCGCCGCCGTCAGCGCTGCCGTCTGCAAACACCTCCAGGCGGTCGCGGGAGCAGCGGGTCTGAGCCCGCAGCTCCCGGCACGCCGCGGCCCCGGCGCGGCCCGGCGGCTTGCAGCGCCTTGGAGCACTGAGGCACATTTTGGGCACGTTTTTGGCGCGGTTTGGCACATTTTGGGCACGTTTTTGGCGCGGTTTGGCACATTTTGGGCACATTTTTGGCGCAGTTTGGCACATTTTGGGCACATTTTCGGCGCGGTTTCGGCCCCGTTTCGACAGCGTCTCGCTCTGCTCTTCCTCCACGGAGCGCAGAACCTTCGTGCTCACCCAGAGCGGCACCAGTTCCCGCCCGCCATCCCCATCGTGTCCGTAGCGGGGATCCCTCCCGGCACCCCGAGGCCGCAGCAGTGGCGGGAGCTTCGGAAGGGCCTTCCCGGCGCCCTCGTCTCCCGGGGGGTTTTCCCGGAGCAGGAGCGGCCGCGCGGGGAGGCCGGGAAGGGGCCCTCGCGCCGGCCTCGCTGCGGAGCGCAGGACAGGGGACGCGCGGGCGGCCCCCCCAGCGGCTCCGCTGTCCCCCCCGTCACCCGCCGTCCCCCAGCGCTCCCGGTCCCCGCGCGGAGGCGGCTGCGCCTCGCCCCCCCCCGCCCTGCTGCCTCCCGGTGTTCCCTTTTTGCTCTTTTCTGCACATTTCACAAGCGCCGAGCGGGTGCAGCCCTACATAGCGCCGCGCGGTGACACCCGGCTCCGCGGTGACACCCGGCTCTGCCCCCGCCTTGGCCACCTGGGCGCTTCCCTGCTGAGCCCCGTTGTCGCCTCAGCTCGCACGTCGCCGGGGTGGCAGCGCGTCCCCGCGCCACCCGCAGCGCGGGACGGCACTTACCTCACCGGAGCGGCGCCGGCTCGCTGCGACCCGCTCCGCTTGCCGGGAGCGATCCCGTTTCCTCAGGTGCCGCCCCCCCAGGGTGCCCCCTCCGAGCCCCCTTTGTGCCCGTTCCGTGCTGGGGACCGGCAGCCACAGCGCCCACGGCAGACGTGGCCGCTCGTCCCCGTGCCACGTGGCGTGGGCACCGGCCCCGCTCCGGGACAGGGACCCGGCTGGGCAGCGGGGGATGCCAGGCTCATCCCGGGGGGGGTCGGGGCGGTGACGAACGAGAGCAGGACCAGGCACGGTGCAGGACCGGGCACGGTGCAGGACCGGGCACGGTGCGGGGCCGGGCACGGTGCGGGGCGGCTGCTGTCTGCGCCTGCTTTGCCTATGGCCCAGGGCTCCCGGTGCAGGGGACGACACCCTGTCCTTGTGGGCACCATGGGCGCCGCGGGCACCCCATCCCCATGGGCACCTCAGGCACTGCAGGCACCGTGGGCACCCCAGCTGCATGGGCGCTGCAGGCATTGGGGGCACTCCATCCCTGTGGGCACCCTGGGCACCGCAAGCACCATGGGCACCGCGGGCACCCCGTCCCCGTGGGCATCATGGGCACTGCGGGCGCCCCGTCCCCATGGGCACCCTGGCCACCGCAGGCACCATGGGCACCGCGGGCGCCCCGTCCCCGTGGGCACCGCAGGCGCTCTGGGTGCACGGGCTGCTCCGGGCGCTGGCAGGGGGCAGCGGGAGCAGGGCAGCGCGGCAGGACCCGGGCAGCGCGGGGCTCAGCGGGCCCGTTCCCACGGGCCTGCCAGGCTCGTCCCTGTCCCCAGGGGGCCGGGCTCATCCCCGTCCCTGGGAGCCGGGCTCTGCTCCGCCCTGTCCCCAGGGAGCAGCCGCACGGAGCGCTCTGGGGAGAGAGCGTCACTGTGGGCCTGGTGCAACGGCGGGCAGGAGCACCGCTGGTTGCAGCCCTGCACCCGCAGCTGCGCCGCTGCATGTCCCCATGGGCTGCGCCTGCACCCGCACCACTGCATGTCCCCATGGGCTGCACCTGTGGCTGCACCACTGCATGTCCCCATGGGCTGCACTGCTGCATGTCCCCATGGGCTGCACCTGCACCCGCACCACTGCATGTCCCCATGGGCTGCGCCTGTGGCTGCACCACTGCATGTCCCCATGGGCTGCACCGCTGCATGTCCCCACAGGTTGTGCCGGCACTGGCACTGCAGCCCAGCTGCCGGGGGGGTCCGGTTAGTGCAGGGGGGCCATGGGGACCAGTCGCACAGGGTCCAGCCCCACGCAGCATGGGGGGACCCAGGTGGCGCGAGGGTCCTGGTCCTTGGTAGTGTTAGAGCATCAGTCCTGCGGGATGCCGGGGGTCCCTGCCAGTGCAGGGGTTCCCGGGTGCCGCAGGGGGTCCCGGGTGCCGCAGGGGGTCCTGGGCAGCACAGGACCCTGGTCCCAGGCCGTGGGGCTCTGCAGCCCTGCCAGGCAGTGCCGGGGGGCAGCACAGGGGCCCTGGCCCCAGTCGGGGGGGGGGTCCCACCATCCAGCCTCACAACCCCCTCCCGTCCCAGCGGCTCCGGGCTGCAGGACGGCCCTGCCCCGGCCCCCCAGCCCCGTGTCCCCACGGGTGCCCCTTCAGTGACAGTGCCAGCACTGTAAGTGCCACCACCGGGGCCGGGGGAAGCGGCACCGGGGCTGAGCCCCCCGGGTGCACCGTGAGCTGGAGCTCCCCATCTTGTCCTCAGCGTCCCCCGCCAGCCCTCAGGGTGCCCCTGTCCCCAGGGCACCCCAGTCCTCAGTGGCTTCCCTTGGTCCTCATTGTCACCTGATCCCCAAGGGCACCTGACTCGTGGTGTCCCCCCACATCAGCCCCGGTGTCCCATGGTCCCCTGTATGTTCCAGTCCTTGTTTCCCCCCACCCTCCTAGTAAATCCCGCTTCCCGGTGTCCCCGACCTTCCGTGTCCGGTCCCCACACGCAGCCCCCAGTAACGGCTGGTCCCTGGAGCAGCCCAGTCCTCAGGGTCACCCCAGCCCCAGCGCCCCCCCCGCCTGCCCCCCCAGTGCCCCAGGCCCCGGGTGAGGAGGTGGCTGCTGCCCCGGGGGGGCGGAGGGGCCGCCGGGGCCGCCCTGCCCCGGGAGCCCCGTTCTCGCTCCGCAGGACCGGGGGGAGGTGGGGCCGGGTCCTCCCCGCCCCTCCCGCACCCCCGGGACCGGGACGGGGGCCAAGGTCACAGCGGGCAGCAGGGCCGAACCTGACCCGGGCGCCCCTGGAACCCGAGCGGGCCCGGGGCGGTGACAGGGGGCGGCCCTGCCCGGGGGGGACCGGGTCGGGCCGCGTGTCCGCGCGGGGACCTGCGTGGGGCCGGGGGCGGCGGGGGCACCTACATGGGGCCGGGGGCGGGACCCCCGGGACCCCCGGGCAGCTGCGAGGACCGCGCGGAGGCCGCGGCCGCCCCGCGCCTGCCTGGGGGGCGCCGGGGGAGGGGGCGCCGGGCGGGACCCCTCGGAGGGAGCCGCCCGCGGCCCGGCCCGGCCCGGCCGTTATCTCGCCTCGTCCCTGGAGTTTGGTCGCGGCGGGGCCGTAAATAGCGGAGCCTCCGGCGGGGGGAACGGCCGGGCGGGCGCGGGGCGCCGGTTGCTCATTAAC
>PTEX01000421.1:100437-120655 GCA_003342815.1 Eudromia elegans
CCCGGCCGGGCCCGCGCCGCGCCGCCCGCATAAAGCGCCGCAAAGGCGGCGGCGGCGGCTCCGGCACCGGCACCGGCTCCGCCATGACTCAGGTAGGACTGGCCTGCAGCCACATCCCTGCACCCAAACCTGCACCCAGCACCCAAACCTGCACCTGCACCCAAACCTACATCCAAACCTGCACCCAGCACCCAAATCTGCACCCAAACCTGCACCTGCACCCAAACCTGCACCCAGCACCCAAACCTGCACCCAAACCTGCACCCTGCACCCAAAACTGCACCCTGCACCCAAACCTGCACCCAAACCTGCACCCTGCACCCACATCCATGCACCCAAATCTGCACCCAGCACCCAAACCTGCACCTGCACCCAGTCCTGCACTTGCACCCTGCACCCACATCCATGCACCCAAACCTGCACCCAGTACCCAAACCTGAACCCAGCATCCAAACCTGCACCCACATCTGCACCTGAATCCTGCACCCAGCAGCTGCCACCACATCCATGCACCCAAACCTGCACCCTGCACCCACATCCATGCACCCAAACATGCACCCTGCACCCAAACCCGCACCCTGCACCTGCACCCTCATCCATGCACCCAAACCTGCACCCGAATCCTGCACCTGCACCTGCCCCCAGCCTCTGCCCCATGCACCCTCACCCTGCACCCAGCCTTTGCTACTGCGCCGGCTCACAGCCCGGCCCCCGGCTGCATCGTGGGGCTGCAGCGGAGGAGTGTGGCACGGGGACAGTGGGGTGACAGCCCGGGTGTTTGCTGGGGGAGCATGGCACCGGGGATAACAAGGTGACAGGGACAGGGCGCACCCGGGGCACGGCACTGGGGATGGGGGTGCCAGACCTGGGTGCACGGGGGAGCGTGGTGCTGGGGACAGCAAGGTGACAGCTCTGGAGCTTGTCAAGGAGCGCGGCCGCTCCGTGGCGCACCGAGCTGCGGTGCGGGGGGCTCGCCGGGGCGGCGGGGGGTCCCTGTGCCCCCATGCGGCACCGCCGCTGAGCGCCGGCGCTGCCCCCAGCCCGAGCAGGAGGCGCAGGGCCCCGGCTCGCCCCGCTTCACCGAGGAGGACGAGAAGGACCTCAACAAGGCGCTGGGCGTGGAGCGCTTCGAGGAGATCCTGAGCGAGGCGCACCCGCGCAGCGTCGAGGACGCCGGCCGCTCCTACGGCGAGGAGGACTTCGAGTGTGAGCGGGGCCGGGGCCGTGCCGGGCGCGGGGGCCGGGCCCGGGCCAACGGCCCCCGCGTCCCCCGCAGACCATCGCCAGTCGTCCCACCACATCCACCACCCGCTGTCCACACACCTGCCCCCCGACGCCCGCCGCAAGAAGGGGGCACAGAAAAAGGGCAAGAAGAAGCGGCACCGGGCGGCTGCCCCTGGCGAGACCCCCACCATCGAGGAGGCGGAGGAGGATGAGGAGGAGGCGGGTGACACCGAGACCGAGCGCTCGGCGGAGGATCTCCTGCAGGGCAGCCCCGCGGAGGCCGTGCAGGTGCGGCCGGGCTGGGGTGCTGCGTGCATGGGTGCATTGGTGGGGTGCATGCGTGGTCCAATGTGTGGGTGCATGGGTGGATTCAGAGGTGCATGTGCAGGTGCGCTGGGGGGCACATTGCTGGGTGTGCAAACCAGCATGGGGGTGAGTGCGTGGGTGCGTTGTTGGGTGCAATGGTGTGTGCAGGAATATGTGCATGGGTGCATGCATGGGTGCAGTGTGTGGGTGCAGTGGTGGGTTCAGGGGTGCACGCACAGATGGGTGCGGGGCAGGGCTGGCTCCCAGGCGCTGCTTTGCGCAGGCAGGTCAGGACCCAAGCGGGGGCTCCTCACTCCCTTCCGCAGTTCTTCCTACACGAGGACGAGGCCCCCGAGCGTCGTGCAGAGGAGGCGGCCGCTGCTGCACCCAGACCGGCCTCCCCCGCCGAGGCCGGCAGCCCCGCGGCCCCCGCGGCAGCAGCCAGGTGAGCGGGTCGGGGGGCCGAGGGGCCGGGCAGCCGGGGGGCCGGGCAGCCGGGGGGCCGGGCTCTGCGGCCGGCACGGCCTGAGCGCGTCGCTGTTGCAGCCCCGATGGCGAGCGGGGCCGCCCCGCGGAGGGGCCGCCCGCCGAGGAGCCTGGCTCGCCCGGGCGCCCCGTGCCCAAGGCGCAGCCGGGCCACCGCAGCTACAACCTGCACGAGCGGCGGCGCATCGGCAGCATGACGGGCGCCGAGCAGGCGCAGTACCAGAAGATGCCCACGGACGAGTCGGAGGCGCAGACGCTGGCCTCGGCCGACCTGGACTACATGAAGAGTGAGTGTCCGCCAGCCGGGCGGCGTGGGGCCCCCGGCTGCCACCGCCCGCCGTCACTGTGCGCCCCTGCCCCGTCCCCGCAGGTCACCGCTTCGAGGACGTGCCCGGCGTGCGCCGGCACCTCGTGCGGAAGAGCGCCAAGGCGCAGGTCGTGCACGTGGGCAAGGACCACAAGGAGCCCAGCACGCGGCTCCGCAAGCAGGACCGGCAGCCCCACGAGGTGCGGGGCGCATGCGGAGCGGCGCGCTTGGGCATGGGCGCCTGGCGCAGCGCGGGGCAGTGCCTGGGCCCTGGCGCAGGGACCCGCTGGGTGGGAGCAGCTCCGCGGGTGCCCCATGGGGGACGAGGCCGCCCAGTCCCCGGGTCCATGGGCTGCGCCGCTGCCCCGTGCTCAGCCGCATGCCCTGCAGGTCTTTGTGGAGCTGAACGAGCTGGTGGTGGACAAGAACCAGGAGCTGCAGTGGAAGGAGACGGCTCGCTGGATCAAGTTCGAGGAGGACGTGGAGGAGGAGACCGACCGCTGGGGCAAGCCGCACGTGGCCTCGCTCTCCTTCCGCAGCCTCCTGGAGCTGCGCAAGACCCTGTCCCATGGTAGGGCGGCCGGGCGGGCGCCATGGTGGGGGCCGCACGGGGCCCCGTGTGCCTCAGCCCCAACCCCTGGCCCCAGGCGCCGTGCTGCTCGACCTGGACCAGAAGACGCTGCCCGGGGTGGCTCACCAGGTGGTGGAGCAGATGGTCATCACGGACCAGATCCGGGCTGAGGACCGTGCCAACGTGCTGCGTGCGCTGCTGCTCAAGCACAGGTGAGCTGCGCCCGCGGAGTCCCTGTGCCCGCGGCGTCCCTGTGCCCACCATGTCCCCATCTCCACGTCCCTGTCCCCACGGTGTCCTTGTGCCTGCGGCATCCCTGCACCCACGGTGTCCCTGTCTCCATGGTGTCCCCGTCCCCACCGTGACCCTGTCCCCGCGGTGCCTGGCCCCTGCCGACTGTCCTGGCGTCCTCCCCGCAGCCACCCGAGTGACGAGAAGGACTTCTCCTTCCCGCGCAACATCTCGGCCGGCAGCCTGGGCTCGCTGCTCATGCACCACCACAGCACCAACCACGTGGCCGAGGGCAGCGAGCCGGCTGTCACCGAGCCGCTCATGGGCGGCCACAGCGCCGAGCACGACACGCGCGTCGACGTGGAGCGCGAGGTGAGTGGGGCCCCGCCGCCCTTGTCCCCCGTGGCGCGGCGCCCGGCTCCGCCGACACGGCCCCGCTCTGCCCCGCAGCGGGAGGTGCTGACGCCCACACCCCCCGCCGGCATCACGCGCTCCAAGTCCAAGCACGAGCTGAAGCTGCTGGAGAAGATCCCGGACAACGCGGAGGCCACAGTGGTGCTCGTGGGTACGGAGGGGCTCGGGCGCGGGGCGCGTGCTGCCCCGGCGGGCGCTGAGCTGGCACTGCCCCGCAGGCTGCGTGGAGTTCCTGGACCAGCCCACCATGGCCTTCGTGCGGCTGCAGGAGGCCGTGGAGCTGGACGCCGTGCTGGAGGTGCCCGTCCCCGTGCGCTTCCTCTTCGTGCTCCTGGGGCCCAGCAGCACCCACATGGACTACCACGAGATCGGGCGCTCCATCTCCACGCTCATGTCCGACAAGGTGAGGGCGCCGCCCGCCACGGGACGGGGCTGCGGCCCCACAGGAAGCGCCCCCTGCATCCCCAGCCCCTGCTGAGGCCCTGCAGCCGCCCGGGGCCCGGGGGACCGACTTGGGCACATTGCCTCCCCACGGCTTCTGTGCATAGGGCAGTGGGGACCATGTCCCTGCCTGGTTGTGGCCCAGGGTGTCTGTGCAGATGGAGGGTCCTGGCCCCCTGTCCCTGTCCAGACTGTGGTCGTGGGTGTCCACGCAGGCAGAGGATCCTGGGGCCATGTCCCTGTCTGGGCTGTGGCTGTCCCTGGGGCCGGGCCGGGCGCTCTGACCCCCTGTCCGCTCGCAGCAATTCCACGAGGCTGCCTACCTGGCCGACGACCGCCACGACCTGCTCAACGCCATCAACGAGTTCCTGGACTGCAGCGTGGTGCTGCCGCCCTCTGAGGTGCAGGGCGAGGAGCTGCTGCGCAGCGTCGCCCACTTCCAGCGCGAGATGCTCAAGAAGCGTGAGGAGCAGGAGCGGCGGCTGCTGCTGGAGCCCAAGTCTCCCGAGGAGAAAGGTGCGGATGCGGGCGCGGATGCGGGTGCGGTGCCGGTGCGGTGCCGGTGCCAGGTTGGACTGGCCACACTCACGGCCGCCGTCCCTGGCGCAGCGCTGCTCAAGCTGAAGGTAGTGGAGGGCGAGGAGGAGGAGGAGGACGACCCACTGCGACGCACGGGCCGCCCCTTCGGGGGGCTGATCCGGGACGTGCGGCGACGCTACCCCCACTACCTGAGCGACTTCCGCGACGCGCTCAACCCGCAGTGCATTGCCGCCGTCATCTTCATCTACTTCGCTGCCCTGTCCCCAGCCATCACCTTCGGGGGGCTGCTGGGTGAGCACGGGCACCAGTGCGGGGCAGGGAGTGGGGCACGGAGCAGGGCAGGGACGGAGAGTCTGGAGTGGGGCAGGGCGAGCCCAGTGGTGGGGCCCTGGGGCACTGCACACACAGAGCAATGGGGCACAACATGTGCCATGGGGCCACTGCCACTCAGGGGTGCCGCAGGGGCGCCTGCTGAGTGCACTGCTCTGTGCACGAGGGCAGGGGGTGGCCAGGGCCGTGGTGTCACCGCGGGGCGCGGGAAGGGCCCGTGCACGGGGGCCTGACCCACGCTGCCCGCAGGCGAGAAGACGCACGACCTGATCGGCGTGTCGGAGCTCATCATCTCCACGGCGCTGCAGGGCGTCCTCTTCTGCCTGCTGGGCGCCCAGCCCCTGCTCGTCATCGGCTTCTCGGGGCCCCTGCTCGTCTTCGAGGAGGCCTTCTTCACGGTGAGGGTGGGCGCGGGGCTGCGGGGCCGTGCGGGGCTGCAGCCGCCCTGCCGCTGACGCCCGCCCCGTGTCTGCCCCTCCACGCGGCCCCCGCAGTTCTGCACATCCAACGAGCTGGAGTACCTGGTGGGGCGCGTCTGGATCGGCTTCTGGCTCATCCTCATCGTGCTGCTCATGGTGGCCTTTGAGGGCAGCTTCCTGGTGCGCTTCGTGTCCCGCTTCACCCAGGAGATCTTCGCCTTCCTCATCTCCCTCATCTTCATCTACGAGACCTTCTCCAAGCTGGCCAAGGTGAGGAGCAGCAGGGCCGGGCCTGGGGCGCGCGGTGGCGCCGGGCTGAGCGCGGCGCTCTCGGCAGATCTTCCAGGAGCACCCGCTGCACGGATGCCTCCGGGCCAACGGCTCCGACGGGGAGGCCACAGGCAACGCGAGCGCGGCCCAAGGGAACGGCACGTGGGGCCGCTCCACGCCCAAGGTGACGGGGCAGCCCAACACGGCGCTGCTCTCCCTCGTGCTCATGGCTGGCACCTTCTTCATTGCCTTCTTCCTGCGCAAGTTCAAGAACAGCCGCTTCTTCCCTGGACGGGTGCGTGGGGCCGTGGCGCGGGGCGCAGGGACGAGCGCTGCAGGCAGTGCTGCGTGCCGGCACCGGCCTCACCCTGCTCATCCCTGCAGATCCGGCGGCTCATCGGGGACTTCGGCGTGCCCATCGCCATCCTGGTCATGGTGCTGGTGGACTACAGCATCCAGGACACGTACACACAGGTCCGTCCTGGCCGGGTGCCCGCAGCCGGCCCCATGCTGGGCGGGAGGAGCGGGGCTGGAGCTCCGTGCCAGCGCTGCCCTCTCCCCACAGAAGCTGAGTGTGCCCAGCGGCTTCTCGGTGACGGCCCCGGAGAAGCGGGGCTGGGTCATCAACCCCCTGGGCGAGAACAGCGATTTCCCCGTGTGGATGATGGTGGCCAGTGGCCTCCCCGCCATCCTGGTCTTCATCCTCATCTTCATGGAGACCCAGATCACCACGTGAGCAGGGGAGGCCGAGGAGGGGCCCGGCGGGGCCGTGCGGGACAGACCGCGCCATCCCGTGCCATGCTGTGCTGCGCTTTGCCGTGCTCTGTGTGTGCGTCCGTGCCAAGCCGTGCTGCCCTGTGCTGTGCCAAGCTGTGCCATGCTGCGCCCAGCCATGTCGCGCCGCACCAACACTTTGCCCGTGTGCCCAGGCTGATCATCAGCAAGAAGGAGCGGATGCTGCGGAAGGGCTCCGGGTTCCACCTCGACCTGCTGCTCATCGTGGCCATGGGCGGCTTCTTCGCGCTCTTCGGGCTGCCCTGGCTGGCGGCAGCCACGGTGCGCTCAGTCACGCACGCCAACGCCCTCACCGTCATGAGCAAGGCCGTGGCGCCCGGCGACAAGCCCAAGATCCAGGAGGTGAAGGAGCAGCGGGTCACCGGGCTGCTGGTGGCCGTGCTCGTGGGTAGGTCCGCCTGGGTCCCCCCCCCCAGGACCGGGGCCGGCGGCCGCAGCGCTGGGTGCTGGCAGTGGCCGGGTCCCCTCGCGGGCAGCGCGGCTGATGCTGCTCTGCCCAGGCCTCTCCATCGTCATCGGGGACCTGCTGCGGCAGATCCCGCTGGCTGTGCTCTTCGGGATCTTCCTCTACATGGGCGTCACCTCCCTCAACGGCATCCAGTTCTACGAGCGCCTGCAGCTGCTGCTGATGCCCCCCAAGCACCACCCCGACGTGCCCTACGTCAAGAAGGTTGGGGACGGGCCATGCGGGGGCGGCCGCTCGGCGCCCCCTGTGGCACGTGTCGCGGCGGGTGCTGACGGCCGTCCCCATGCAGGTGCGCACGCTGCGCATGCACCTCTTCACCAGCCTGCAGCTGGCCTGCCTGGCCGTGCTCTGGGCCGTCATGTCCACCGTGGCCTCCCTAGCCTTCCCCTTCATCCTCATCCTCACCGTGCCCCTCCGCATGTGCCTGCTCAGCCGCATCTTCACAGACCGGGAGATGAAGTGTGTAAGTACTGGCTCCAGGATGGCTCCCGGCGCGGGGGCCGGGCAGCCGCGGCCTCGCCGGGCTGGCCATGCCCTGCGCGGATCCCCGGTGCCACCCCTTGCTGCCCCTCATGGCCACGTCCCCAGCTCGACGCGGACGAGGCCGAGCCCGTCCTGGACGAGCGGGAAGGGGTGGACGAGTACAACGAGATGCCGATGCCAGTGTGAGCCACGAGGCAGCCAGCGCCCGTCCCAGTGCTGCCGCCTGTGCCTTCGCCCGGGCGACGCTCCCTCCCGGACGGGATCCTGCCAAAGAGAAGCTGCCGCCGCGGCCGTCCCACAGCGCCTGCTGGGGGCAGACGCAGCCCCGAGCCCTGCGCGCGCCGTGGGCCCGGCCCAACCAGACAATCAGGTCCCTCAGTGAAGAGGAATTCAAAGGCAATAAAGAGCTTCCCGCGGAGCGTGCGAGGCGGCACCGAGCGCCGGCGCCCAGGCAGGGCTGTCCGTGGGGCCCTGGCCCGCCTCCCGGAGGGCCCCGTCCGCAGAGGGCGGCTGTGACCTGGCGCCCGCCGCCACCTCGCCCCAATAAACGGACCGGACTTTGCACACTTTTCACCGGTTTTATTGGAAAGTCAACCCCGCTCCCCACGCACCCTCCGCCGTCCCGCTCCCGACCCCTGCTCCCGGCCTCTCCAGTGCAGGGTTGGCGCCGGCGCTGCCCGCGGGGACGGAGCCAGCCGGGCGCTCCTGGGTCCCCAAGGCTCCCCTGACACCGCCCTGCCCCTCGCCAACACAATAAATATCTCCCGCTGCCCGGGCCCCGCGAGCGACAGTGCCCGAGGCCGAGCCCAGGGCAGCCCGTCCCCCTGCGCCGGCAGGGGAGGCCTCAGAACCGCAGCTCCCGCAGCTTCTGCCGCAGATAGTGCTTGGCCTCCTCGATGCCGCTCACCTTCTCCAGCTCCGTGTATGGCAGCTGCAACACGACAGCGAGGAACTGTTAGCGAGGTGCCCCAGCATCATCATCCCCGCCACCCATCCCCAGCACCATCATCACCCCAACCACTCCCGTCGTTGTCATCCCCACCGCCCCATCCACTGCTCTGGGGGCGCCTCTGCGCCCCGGCTCCCGGGCCGGTCCCTGTGCCCGTTGAAGGCAGCAGCGTTGGCGTCGGGGCAGCCCCGTGCCAGCCGTGCCGGGGACCTGCGTGGGTGGCAGGGCTCTGTGCCACATCGGGCCCGTCCTGCTGCGCAGGGCGCACGCGGGGGCACCCAGGGGCATGAGCTGAACTGCGGGGCCAGGGGCTCTGCAGCCTTAAGCTCAGGCTGAGGCAGACGGCGCTCAGTGAGGAGGGAATCCAGCCCCTTCTCTCTCCCAGGGGCAGGGCCACGGTCTCAGGCTGCGAGGGGAGGCTGGGGAAGGCCAGGACAAGCACCAGGGCAGCAGCTGCTGCTGAGCGGCAGAGCAGGCGGCGTGCACGAGGTCTGCCAGCAAGGAGCCACAACGCGCTGCAAGGAGCCCCAAGGGGCTAAAAGGAGCTCCGAGGAGCTGTAAGGTCAAGCAAAGTCAAGCAAGGAGCAGCAAGGGGCTGCAAAAGGCAGCAAGGGACTGCAAGGCACAGCAAGGAGCTGCATGGTACTGCAAGGTCAAGCAAAGTCAAGCAAGGAGCTGAAAGGAGCCACACAGGGCTGCAAAGCGCTGCAAGGAGTCACAAAGAGCCACCAGGAGCACCAAGGAGCTGCCGGGAGCACCAAGGAGTCACCAGGAGAACCAAAGAACCACCAGGAGGACCACGGGGCTGCCAGGAGCTGCTGGGAGCACCCTGGAGCCACCAGGAGCTGCCAGAAGCCAGCAGGCACGGGTGCTGCTCAGCAGCGCGCCGGGCGTGCGGCTGAGGAAGCGAAGGCTCCTGGCCAGGGCTGACCTGTGGCTGGGGCAGCAGCACCAGCGCGTGGACGCCGAGGGCCCCGCGCAGCCGCAAGCCCAGGGCGTGCAGAGCCCTGCGGCGGCAGCTCCCGCCTGCTCTGCGGAAGGGGCTGGTCCCGCTCCGCAGGGCTCTGGCAGGAGCTGCAGAACCCGCTCTACAGGGCTGCCTCGCAGCTCCCATGCAGCCCCCTCGAGCCCAGCATGGGGCCAGGGTGCAGCACTCGGCTCCACCACGCTCTGCAAACCCTGCAGGCAGTCGCGAGGGAAGGGCTGCGCTCGGGGCTCTGCGCGGGAGGAGCGGCAGCGCCCAGGGCCTGGTGCTCCGGGCGCTCTGCGGCGCCGGGACACGGTCACCACAGCCCCGGGAGCGGGCAGGGTGCGGAGCCGGCCACAGCCCCCGCCAGCCTCCCCTTTGCTCCCTCAGACTTGGTTTCAGCGACTCTGCTAAGAGGGGAGGACATGAGGGCACACGGCAATGGAAGCAGCTTCCCGTGCTTCCCTGCGGAACCAGGCTGGGGGTGTCTGCCCTGGAAACACCCACTGAGCCGGCCACAGGGTTGCAGAGGCAGCGCTGATCCGCGCTCCGGGGCAGTGAGCAGGACGTGGTGCTCAGCACCCCTGCCCCACGAGCTCAGCACGCTCCTGGGCACTGCCCAGGACGTGGAGCCCCCGGCCCCAAGAAGAGCCGCAGGGGCTCGAGCGCGGGGTCACTGCGGCCACCGCATGGGGCAGCAGAAGGGCTCGAGACAGGGCTGGGCTGGGAGCAGGGACCTGGTGCCCCACATGAATCCCCATGGCCGTAGCCCAGCCCAGGCGGCTCTGGGAGTGGGACAACAAGAGGCTCCGGCTCCCAGCAGGGCTCTTCCTCTCGGCAGCACCGGGCGCAGCTGAGCACCCCACGGGACACCACCACCCGCGGGGAGCGGGAACAAGGAGAGGGGAACCCCAAGCTCTGCTGGCAGCACGAGAGGGCTCAGCCGAGGGTGGTAATGGAGCTCTGCTCCCACACCGAGTGCAGACCAGCCCTCGGGAACATGGCCAGGCGAGAGAGCCCCTCGCTGGGCTCACACGCCTGCTCCCAAGAGGTAGATCCGCACAGAGGGGTCCATGGCCCCTGCTGGCGCATGGGGCAGGGAGCAGGAACACGCGTGGCAGCCAGTCCCCAGCTGGCTCCAAGCGGGGTGCGGGAGCAGCAGGAGGGGAAGCAGGGCACGACCCGACCTGCGCCGCCACCCTGGGCCACGCGTGGGTGCCAGAGGCTCCGGGCTGGCCCTGGAGAACCGTGTGTGAGCGCAGCTCTGCAGGGCCGGGCTGCAGCCCCGAGAGCTGCTGCAATGCAACCCCCCCTGCACACATAGGGTCACCTAGAGCACGTCACACAGGATTGCGTTCACATGGGCTCGGAAGATCTTCAGGGAAGGAGATTCCACCACCTCTTTTGGCAACCTGTTCCAGGGCTCTGACACCTCACTGTTAAGAATTTTCTTCCTTCAGTTCCTGTGGAACTTTTGGTGTTTCAGTTTGTGGTCATTTCCTCTAGTCCTATCGCTGGCCACCACTGAGAAGAGGCTGGCCCCATCCTCCTCCTCCCTTCCTTCCTCCCTCCCTCCCTCCCTCCAGGGATTTATAGACACTGATCAGGTCCCCCCTCAGCCCTTTCTTCTACAGGCTGAACAGGCCCAGCTCTCAGGCATCTTCTTCCAGTGCTCCATACTCCTCATTGCTGCACGGCCCAGCCTCCCCAGCCAGCCCAGCCTCGATACCACAGAGCAGCCAACAGGACAGAGCTGCCCGGAGCCGAGGGGACCAGAGGTAGGACAGGGCCGCGAGAGGGTCGAATGCGGCTCGTGCAGGAGAGCAGGCTGCGGAAGAGGAACGTGTCCTTACTCAGGATATGCAAGGGGAAAGAGCAGGCTGCGCGCTGATGGCAGGAGCGTCAGGACAGGGAAGGGGCCGCCTGCCCTGCAGAGGGCCAAGGCCAGATGTAACTGGAGGCTGTTGCCCTCCTTGCAGGCCGGGGTGGCTGCGATGACATCCCACCTCCTGCCACAAAGGTGCCAGAAACCCGAGGGTCCAACCAGCAGATCCAGCTGCGGGAAGAATGCAAGGGAGGGCTGGCACGGGTCAAAAGCTGGCAATGTGCTTCAGTTATGGGCACCGTGGGAAAAAACAGGATCTCTTGGAAGGAAACCGTGCTTGGAGTCAGTAATAAGCTCATACGTGCTGCTGCCAGCAGATCAAGAGCACCCAAGGGGCAGCAGGGGCCTGGCACAGCCACCCAGACATACTCAGACAGCTTAGCAGGGTGCCAGGCACCACAGAGAGCCCCACGCTGGTCAAGCAGACCCAGGGTCTCAATAAGAGGAGGGCTGACTGCTGGGCTCAAAGTGCTGCGATCGGCAGCACTGTGCCTAGCGAGAGGCAAGTCACTAGCGGGGTATCCCAAGCTGGTGCTGCTGCCAGACCTGCCCGCTCTCCTCGGGAAGGACCCTGATGAGCAGATCGAGGGCGGCCTCGGTAGGTTTTCTAGCTCCGACGCCACAAGACTGGGCAGAGTGGTTGATACATCAGACAGTCCTGCCATCGTTCACAAGGACCTCAAGGGCTGCACAAACAGGTCAGGGGCAGGGAGATGCCCAGGCAGGACATGCAAGGAGACAAGGTCCAAGGAGGCCCTCGCTGCAGGGGGCCGGCAGCGTCTCCACGGCGGCAGGGATGCACCCTGCCCCTCTCGGCAGGGACACCGGGGCCGTGTCCGGTGGCGCTCCCGGTCAGGCAGACCAGGACCCACCGGAGCGAGTCTTGCGCTCGGCTGCAGCATCTGCTGCGCAGGAAGCGTCCAGGGAGCCGGGACTGCTCAGCCTGGAGCAGAGGGCTCTGCGGGGCAGGGAACCTTATCTCTGGGCGTGAAAGCCTGGCGGGGATTAAAAACCAGAGCCAGGCTCTTAGTGACACCCAGTGCCAGGACATTGAGGCAATGGGCACAAATCTGAAATACAGAAAAATCTCATTTAAACTTAAGAAAAAAATGTTTTTAATAACTAAAAGCCTTTTTTTCCCTCCTTTGTGGGTTCTCAAACACTGGTTTACTCAGAGAACAACCTATTTCATCCCTGAAGATACTCAAAATGTAACTGGTCTGTGTCCTGAGTAACCTGCTCTAGTGGAACCTGCTGTAGGCGGGGAGGTTCACTGGGCTAGGTGATCTCCTGGAGTCCCTTCCAACCTTTTTAGGGGCAGCAGTAGAGGAAACGAATCTCAGAGCAGCAAAGCAAGAACAACCACCAAGCTGGAAAGAAGCCTCAAGTCAGGAAGCAGCAGAACTGTTTAAAATTCTTTGCCTTCAAGAGATGACCAAAGAGAAGAGGCCAGAGAGCTCGGGAACCACAAGCACAGGAAGGAGGTAACCACAGAATTCACTCCCTTATAATACAAGGCTTGGGAGCACCACATGAAGTGACCGGAGAGGCCGTCTGAAAACAAGAGCTGCAGCGTACAGGGCTGTACGGAGCTTCGGAGCGCGGGCCTTGCAGAGGCCGAGGAAGGAGCAGGCTCAGGAGGGACGGAGACGCTCACGAGGAAGCGGCCGATCAGCAGCTTCCCGGCCTGGCTCCGGCGCAGCAGCTTTGCGCTGTTCTCGCCACATGCCGCCTGCCTCCTACCGAGTCTCCAGGCATCCACCGCTGGCTGCCACTGGGAGCGGGACACGCAGTGGCTGTCCCAGCATGCGGACCCACCCTGGGGCTGGCGGCTCCGGCACCGCGAGGGGCAGAATTTGCCGCTGCTGCTGCCGCGCGGGGGGCAGAGCTCACGGGTCGGCGTGTGGGCTGCGCTCGGGGCCGCATGGGGAGCCACCCTGACCCTTGGCCCCGGTGCTAGCAGCGCAAAGGCAGGAAGGAGACAGCCCTCCCGAGTGTCCCACTGTGCTCAGGGCATCTCCAGAGCTGCAGCTAAAACACGAGCACTGGCTCTGCCTGCCGGGCTCAACCATCCTCCACGGAGCAACGTGGTTGTCCCTCTGCTCCCTGGGGACAATATTTGCCCCACAGGAGCACCCTAAAATCCAGCATAAGGGCAAACCAGGGTGCACTGAGCATGAGTTGATCCTCTTCCACCACTGCGTAACTCAGGATCCCCAAGGAAATGGCCCAACAGTGACTGGATCACGGGACTACACAAAGCTATGCACAAATAGGCACTTCTGAACCGTGCAGGGTGAAAATTATCACAGAACGAGGTGGCAGCTCACGCTGGCGGCACGGTGCTGCGCGGGCAGCTAAGCGGCTTTACTGCATGTGGATTTTGGGTCTACTCGGCAGATCTCTGACCCAAGCGACCTCCAGAAAGGAGAAGTACACGAGGAGAAGAGGCTTGCATTCCTGAGTCCTTTTGTCTACAGAAATATCCATCCTCAAGCTAAAAGTCACCTCATGACCAGCCTTGCAGAAGCCCAACACCCTGCAGCAACATTTGAGGGAACTTCTGGGGAAACAACTGCGAAGGCAGCAGTGACAGGTCCGAGCGCTCCCCATCCTGCAGTGGCAGCCATGGGACAGCTGGAGGCCGTAAGCAAAGAGGCTGGGCCTCCGACCCAGACCTTGCCAAGGGCCCTGCCCGCAGCACGACCGGCTACAAAGCAGCAGCACCGAGGGCTAGAACGACAGTTCGAGACAAGCAAGGCCGCCGCACGCTCCCTGCGAGCTCCCCGCGCTGCCCTGGCACCGCGCTGTCCCGGCCGGCATCAGCTGGACGAGCCCCCTCTTAACCCTGTGAGCTCCACGGTGGAGCCGCAGGGCAGGCCCCTTGTGGGCGTTGGATGGCAAGAGGAGGGGGTCCTGCTGGGCAGGCACATCAGGCAGGTGCCTTCCACGCTATCACCAGGGTCAATAGTGCCAGCGCAGCTGCAGAACCTTGTGGCGGGGCAGGGCCAATTGGAACGGGGAGCTCCCGCAAGCAGCAGCGAGCGAGGTGGGACAGTCCCAGATTCAGCGCTCGCAGCCGGGACAGCAGCTCCAGAGCTGCTGACCTGCCGCTCGGCCCAGCTTCGCGCTCCCAGTGCCCGGGACGAGGCCTGTCGGGGCGGCCCAGGCACTTACCTGCACCAGGGAGTAGCCCAGCAGCCGCAGGTGCCGGTCGCGCATGGCTCGCGAGCCCACCAGGATGTCAGAGTTCTGGCAGTAATGCCACTTGTCGTTGACGGAGAGCACCACCCTGCAGAGGACAGACGGGGGGGCAGCGTCAGCGCGCCAGGTCCTGCATGCGACCGGTCGGCGGCAGTCGTACGCTTCCCGGGAGCACGGACGGGCATGGAGGAGGGCAGGGCAAGGGCAGCCTTATCCTGCTGCACCCCTGCAAGCAGGGCCAGTGTGCTGCCCAGGACAGCCGGTGCCCAGGGCCACCCAAGCGGAGGGGGCTCCCAGGGGCAGGTGGCGCTATCCCAGGGGACCCGATAGTCACAGGGCCAGGGAGCTGGGGCCGAGTGTGCTGCTGCAGGGGAACGCAGCCACTGCGGGTACCTCTGAATCTCCTCCGCTGCCTGCGGCCCCTCTGCGGGGCCTCTCTTGGGGCTGGGCCGGTGCGGAGAGGCCGGCGGGCAGGTCTCCTCAGTGGTGGGAGGGCTCCTCTCCTCCGCCTCCTCCTGGGCTTGCTCCGCCTGGAAGCGGCTGTGATCCTGCCCAGGGCAGCCCGGCGCGGCCTTCTCCTCCTCCAAGATCTTGCCGATAGGGAACTGGAAGAGGGAGGCTGTGGAGGTGCCCCGCGGCGAGCAGTCAGGGGTGCCCGCGGGCTGCGCGGAGAGGCACTCGGACGGGCTGCTTAACGTGGAGCTGCCCTGGCTCTCCAGGGAAGACTCCTTGCTCAGGCCGCAGTAATAGTCCGCGGGGGGCTGGTAGCAGGGGCCCCCCGGTGCGGGGCAGAGCGTCGGCAGGAAGCGCCCGGCCAGACTGTTCTCTCGGGAGCCCGGGGGGCTGCTGGGCGGCTCTGCAGCAAATGGGGCAAAGTCCTGCAAGTCCGAGGTGAGGGCCAGGACGCTGGAGCGCAGGGAAAGAGCAGCAGGAGAAGCTGTAGCGTGGGCAGCGGGAGCCTTGGCCGCCGCGGGGACCCGGGAGAGAGGCAGCACGGTACCCGTGCGGTTGATCCACAGCAGGAAGTCTGCAGAGGGACAACATGGTCAGCACCGGGCCCGGGCTCCCCCCAGGTGAGCAGTGCCCTGCGGCAGGGGACACGCTGTGCCCCACGGCAGATGCTGCGGCTGCTGGGGAGGAAGCGCCTACCTGTGCAGTACCCCGGGGGCAGCACCTCATCCTGCCGGTAGCATTCCTCCCCCACCAGCTGCCGCAGCGCCTCCGCCACCAGCCCCTTGTAGCTGCGGAGAGACAGGGCAGTGAGCGCGCCCGCAGGAACACCCAGCATGGCCCCGCAGAGCCGCAGCGGCCCCGGGCCGAGCAGGGGCACCCCTCGGCTCAGGCCGCAGGGAAGCGGCTCCCGCGCGGCCCCGCCGTGGCAGCACCCTGGGAGCCGCCACCGCTCTCACCTGTACTTCCTGTTGGCCTCGTCGGCGGTGAGGGCGTGCTCGAACATGAGCACGCGGTAGCGGGGGTCGAGGCGGGGACCGCTGTAGTCGCGGAACTCCAGTTCCACGGCGGCGTCCAGCAGGGAGAGGTAGCGGCGCACGATGAGCGCGTAGGGGCTGCCTGCGGGCACAGCAGCCTGGGCAGCAAAGCTGCAGCGCGGCCCACGGCTCCCACGCCCTGGGAGGGCCTGCGCCGCCCCGGCTGAGCGCGCGGAACCCGGGAAGAGCCCCCACGTACTCATAACGTTGGTGATGAAGGCTGGGGAGAAGACTTGGTGCAGGACGCTCTGCGGGAAGTGGCTGAGTTGGAACATGGACATGAGGATGTTGACGGTGGCCAGGGGCGAGCTGCCAGCCTTCTGCTCCAGGATGGCCTCCAGCCTGGGGAAGAGCTCACTGTGGTTGGACGGGCGGTAGTTCATGCGGCTGAAGGGAAACACCAGCTTCTGGATGACCTGCAGCCCGAGGGAGAGGGGTCAGGCCAAGCCAGGGCAAGTGGCAGCTCTGGCTGGGGCCCACCCGAGCAGGCCCTGGGACTCCAAGCTGCGCAGCACGTCCTGCCTGGAGCACAGAGGCTGGGCAGGACAAAACTATCACTTCCCCAGGCGGCTCAGGGCTCATCCCAGTCCCCAGGGCAGTGCTGGGCCCAACAGCACCCAAATGGAGCCCACTGCCAAGGGCGGGGCGGCCACAGACACATATGAGCAAACGGCGGCGAGCCACCAACCTTGCTGTCGAGCTGCTCCCCGCGCTTCAGGAGGAAGTTGGCGATGGTATCGAGCAGCCGGGGCTCCCGCAGCCTGTGCCGGGCCACGTACTTGGCGATGAGAGCCATGGTGTAGGGGGTGAGGTTCTCGGCCTTCCTGGGCAGCCACTCTGCGGAGAGCAGGTCACACAGCGCTCAGCCCTGCCCGTGAGGCACCAGCAGCACCCACAGCCCAGGCACAAAGGGCAACGCAGGCGGGAAGAAATCAGCCCGAGCTGGGCAGAGCCCTCTCCCCAACCCCAGGAGCTCTCCGGGAGACGCAGGCTGATTCCTTTCACACTAGGCCACAACGTAGCTGGAAGGAGCCGCGCTGAGCGGCCCACAAGCAGCTGCGGGGCTGCTCGGCAGCAGCTGCTGCTCCAACCAACCTGCTCCTGGTCCCGGGGCAAGGCAGCTCGCAGCACCTGCATAACGCAAGCTCGGAAGTCAAGACCGTGCAGCCCGGGACAGAGTCATCTTCTACTCTAGCTCCCAGGACTGCAGGCCCTGGTGCTTGGCAAGGCCTCAGCTGGTGTTGTCACACACCTCGATGTCCTCTGATGCCTAAAACGGAGGCTCAAAGGCTGCAAAGTGCCCTGGACGGAGCCCAAAGCACCAGGGAAAGGCTGACATGAGCCGGTGAGGCTGCCCTGCCCTTACCTGCCATGCTGCGGATGAAGCGCTCCTGCCGGTTCTCGTAGAAGAGCTGAGAGCTGAAGATGGCCTCCAGGGCCTTGTTGTTGGCCTCCTGGGCACACAGTGCCAGCATCTCATCCAGCAGGGCCAGCTCGTGCTCCCGCATGGCGCTCACTTGCCCCAGCGTGTGCCTGACGAGGCGCAGGATCTTGCGGTTGTTGATGAGCTGCTGGTCGGAAGCGGGGTGTCCCTGCAGCGCCTGCGCACGCAGCCGGTAGTAGGAGAGGAGCAGGAATAGGGTCTGGGGGTGCCGCTCCTTGTCCAGGTGCCGCTCCAGGCTGCTGAGGCAGGACTCGACCAGGGGGTGTGGGCTGGACGGGTGCAGCCGCATGACGCTGCTGAACACCATGGACACGTCCTTCTGGTTGAAGCGGCCCAGGCGGCTGCGCGACTCGTCCTCCAGCACCCGCACCAGCGGGGACTCCCCGGGCAGCCCTGCAAAGAGACACCGTCAGGGCATGGCGCCCGTGGGCCCTGGCCCCGCACACCCCAGCAGAGCAACCTGGGCTGGAGGTCGAATCCAGCGAGGAAAAGGGAAAGAGCTCCAACAACGTGGAGGCAGCTGAAGGGATCACACCTCCAGGCCCAACCAAAGACGAAATGGCGTTTCACTCCATTGGCAAAAACAAGGCTCATTTTTCAGTCTAAACTTTCTTAAAAATGAGCAGTATGTCTCAAAGCATACTTTTAAAAGGCTTGTCTGTGAACCTACCAAGGAAGACTTTAGCACATTTCTGAAAGAAAGCCCCGTAGCACAGGGATTGATCCTTTCGAAGTCGCCTCTCTGCTCCTTTTCAAACTCAGCTTTGTGGAGAAACACTTTCCTCCAGCTCCGATGCGTAATTCTGTCCCGGAAAGCCACGCACACAGCGCAGCCAGGAGGGAAGGCAAAGGGCACGGGCCGTGTGTCAGCAGGGATATTTTCTGAAGGCGCACGGAGCGTTATGTGCGCTGCAGGAGGCCCCGAGAGCCCGGCGCTCGCCTAAGCCAGCTGACAACATTTCAGCTTTCAAGAGGGCTTTAAAGAAACGAAGGCAGCATGGGGTAGGACGCTTTGTTTTATCATTAATCAACAATCAGTCAGAAGGTGGAAAATGAAGAATTGGTGTGAGCAGCTGCTTTGTTCCCCAGAAGGAGCTCAAGGAGGCCGCTTGGCTTTTTTGTTAATGAGCCGGTGAGCGTGGGGAGCCGGGAAGGGCAGCGCGCGGGCAACAATGCACAGGTCGAGCCACAGCGGCCGGGGGCATCCGGCAGCCAGCAGCGCCCACTGTCAATAAACACGGAGCGGGCAACACACACGGGCAGGACAGAAACTGCTCTCCTCTGGCATGTTAATCCCCAATTACTGCCTCCACATGGGAGGGCCCGGGTGTCTCCCCATAGGCAGCTCCATGCAGGCTGCAGCCCAGGCCACAACTGCCAGTTGAGACAAGAGAGAAAATAGACCAAAAGAAGCAAACGCGCCAGCAGGCCGTGTTAATAGTGCAACGTAAGAATGGGGGGCTGCAGAGAGCGCTCTGGGCAGAGGCCGACCAGCCGCTGTCACTGGCGGCTAGGGACTGCGTCCCTCGTGTGCAAAAGGGAAGGACGCGAAGCACTGCGGGCGCTGGGGCGAGGTGGGGAGGGCACCCAGGGGCAATGCAGGGTGCGGGGCCGTCGCTGCGCACGAGGCCGCGAGCAGAGCGCTCTGCTCCCATGCAGCCTGGCAGCCGCCTGGGCACTGCCCCCGTGCTGCCTGCTGCCACCAGGGCAACACCCGGGCCAGCAGCCCGACCTGCACCGGGGCATCCAGCACGGTATCAGCACAGCACCAGCCTGGCCAGTGCCAGCACAGCACCAGCGCCACCCGCCCCACTCGCCTCGCAGCCCATCACGCCCGCCACCAAGCAGGGTGCAGGGCCGGCACCAGCTCCTTCGGGGCCCCCTTCCCGCGGTGCTGCCCTCTCCACCAGTCCCACAGCCCTGCCCATGCTGCCGGGCGCCTCGCGGCTCCCGCGCGCTCACCCAGGGCTGCAGCCGCGTACAGGCAGTTGACGATGCTGAAGTTGTCAAACTTGGAGCAGCCGCTGACGATGGCCTGGCAGAGCGCCTGGAACTCAGGCTGCTCCAGCACGGGGCCAGGCCCGCGGCTCTCGCCGTTCAGCACGGCCTGGCCCTGCTGCTGCTGCAGCAGCTGGCCCAGCTTGTGCAGCGCTATGGGGTAGTGGCTGGCAGACACCTTGCTGGGGTTCTGCGTGACCCACCGCAGCACCTCGCCCACGCTGCGTGACCGCTCGATGAGCCGCTTCATGGTAAAAAAGGTGTCGTAGCTCATCTTCTCGTGGATGAAGTTCCAGCTCTTCCTCTTGCCGGAGCCTCGAGGCCGGCAGGCGTCCGGGGGGAAGGCGTGCAGCAACCCATGGCCATAGGGGTCCAGGGGCAGCAGCACCGCGCGCTGCTTGGCCTTGCCCGCGCAGTAGCAGGCGGGATACATGGCGGCCGCGCGGGCGTCAGCGGCAGCCAGGCCCTGCGGCAGCGCGGGCCGCGCGCGCCCGCGGCTCAGGGCGCGCAGCCATGGCAGCAGGCGCAGCATGGCGAGGGCTCGGCAGCTCGGCGGGCTCCGCGGAACGGGGAGACCCTGTGGGGGAAGAGCGCGTGAGAGCGGTGCCCGTCGGGGACCGTGAGGACGGGGCCTGGGCGGGGACAGCAGGGACGGGGCCTATGCTGGGGACAACGGGGACGGGGCCACCCCCACGGCACAAGGCGCCCGTGGCCTCCAGCCTCCGCCCCCACAGCAGGACCCCGGCCGGGCCCCCTGGTTCGCACCCAGCCCCGGGGCCGCTCCCGCCACCGCTCGGCCCCGGGTGCAGGCGGCTCTCGGGACACTCCATCCTCGGGCCGGCCCCGCCAGGGGCTGCGGCGGCCGCAGAGATGCTGCCCGGGGCCGCGCACGCCCGACCACGGCCAACCCCACCCCAGCTCCCGCGGACCCCGGGCCCGCCGAGCGCGACGGGGCCCCCACCCGCAGCCCGGGCGCCCGGCCCTCCCGCGCCCAAGATCCC